>JAKMWZ010000373.1:0-43398 GCA_025328985.1 Colletotrichum sp. SAR11_239 | reverse complement strand
AATGGCCAAAACACCTACAAACAATCTCCCATTCCCCCCTCCCCCCGCCCGCCGCCCTCCTTTCCAACCCGCCAAGGGGTTAATGGGTAAAAAAAAAAAAAAAAAAAAAGAGAGAAAAAGCCCAAACCCCCCGCTCACCCATTTATGCGAGGCTACTGAATCCTGGCTCTCTCACTCTCTTGCTCTCTCTTCCATCCTCCTACTGAAGTTCTCAACTGTGTCGAAATTTCGTCGCTTCACAGTCTAGTGATTGCATCTAGCTTCTCCTACGTAAACCTCAACATCCGTCATGGTTTCCTCAACGAGCAACAACCTCGAGCGCGAGGATCACGCTCGCGATGCCCAATTCAACAAGGCCCTCCACGGTGACAGTGCAAAGGCGACTGGTGGTCTTGCTGCCATGTTCAGCAAGGGCCGCGATGCCAAGCAGGCTGCTGTCGACGAGTATTTCAAGCACTGGGACAACAAGGCCGCTAAGGACGAGACCGCTGAGGAGCGAGCCGTATGTCGAGTTCCCACGCCCGGACGTTGCGATTAAGCATAGACTGACCAGCTATTCTCCTTTAGTCTAGAACAGCCGAGTACGCGACTTTGACCAGACAGTACGTTCACGATGCTCACATGCCCACATGCCTTCCAAATCATGACCCCGCCTAATTCTCGCCGTTTTTCAGCTACTACAACCTTGCAACCGACCTCTATGAGTATGGTTGGGGCCAATCCTTCCACTTTTGCCGCTTCTCTCACGGCGAGCCCTTCTACCAGGCGATTGCTCGTCATGAGCACTACCTCGCCCACCAGATCGGCATCAAGGAGGGCATGAAGGTTCTTGATGTTGGATGTGGTGTTGGTGGACCTGCGCGCGAAATCGCCAAGTTCACTGGCTGCCACGTCACCGGTCTGAACAACAACGACTACCAGATCGACCGAGCAACCCACTACGCCACCAAGGAAGGTCTGGCGAGCCAGCTGAAGTTCGTCAAGGGAGACTTCATGGTTAGTCGTACTACCCTTATTTCCAATCCTCATTAATCACTGGATCAACTAACCGTCCGCTCTCAGCAAATGTCTTTCCCAGACAACTCGTTCGACGCCGTCTACGCTATCGAAGCAACGGTTCACGCTCCTAGCCTGGAGGGTATTTACAGCGAAATCTTTCGCGTTCTTAAGCCCGGCGGCGTCTTTGGTGTATACGAGTGGTTAATGACGGACAAATACGACAATGATAACCTGGAGCATCGCGAAATCCGACTTGGTATCGAGCAGGGCGATGGTATCTCTAATATGTGCAAGGTCTCGGAGGGTCTGGCTGCCATGAAGGCCGCAGGCTTTGAGATGCTCCATCACGAGGATCTTGCCGACAGACCCGACCCCATGCCGTGGTACTGGCCCCTGTCTGGTGACGTGCGATACATTCAGTCTGTCTTTGACATCTTCACCATCGTGCGGATGACGAAGTGGGGACGAACCATTATGCACAACCTCATTGGAGGTTTGGAGGCTATCAAGCTTGCCCCTGCCGGTACCATGAAGACGGCAAACAGTTTGGCGGTGGCAGCTGACTGCTTGGTTGCAGGTGGAAAGGACCACCTATTCACCCCCATGTATCTCATGGTTGGCAAGAAGCCTGCCAACTGAAGAGCTGGCGATATAGAATACCTATCGCAAAAAGAAAGAAGGAATTAAATGAATGGGAAGAGCAGAGGTCATGACATTGCAACTCATTGTATGAGAGTACATTATATCACCACACGTAGCATAATTGTAATTACGAAGAGAAATCGTTCATAATATGACGCACTTACACTCAGTCGTGCTGCCTCCGATCTCTAGGATGTTGTGCGACACGCAATTTGAAAGATGCAAATTTCAACCGCAGTAACCAAGCAGGGGACAAGCTTCTATGAACATCTTGACTCAGTCGTGACTCTAGGGCAAGACTTCGTCACGTTGAGGTATTATCGGAATAGTTCGACAATGACAATGCCAGCACCGATCCGTTGTGATGGGCCGTGACGTGCCTAACTAGCCACCACCCGCCACATTGAAACACTCGAAAGCTATGTCCGATGAGAACTCAGTCGGGACTAACAAAGTCCGACAGGTGGACCCAGCGTAGACCACCGCTCTAAATGTGTCCCGCCATCTCACTCGCAGTTCGGATGGAAACGGGTGGCAGCGGTCGTAATACTGTTGGAGCTCGAGCTGGAGCTCGTCGGGATTAAATCGGACCTGCTTTGTGGTGTAGAGAATGGATAGGTGGCTCCCTAGCCAAATGCTTGATTGGCCGACAAAAAAGGCGCGACCGATTATCTAATGCGCAGGGAGAGCACTAGTCCATATACGGGATAGCCCCACGTCCAGGGCCTCCCCAACGCTGTTGTTTGGCAGCTCGCCGCAATTCAACGGACTCAACGCCCATAGAGCTAAGTTAAAAAAAAAAAAGCTGCGAAATCCCTCGACAGCTCCGGTCACACTCCCATCCCTCTCCCTCCGACGCCCACCTTTCAACCTTCGTCGTTGGCCATCAGTACTCGCGTACTTGCGGCCGTTGACTGTCCGCCTACTTGCTCTTTTCTGAAATTGCAACTGGAATTTTGATCTGGGAACACCGGTTTCCCACTTGCGACATCCGCGCCTCAAATCTACCCGCACGCCGAAAACTCAATTCGCCATGTCCCGATTTCTCCGTCCCGCGGCTCGCCTGGCGGTCTCGTCCAGAGCTGCTGCTCTGCGCTCCTCTCCCATTTCCCAGTTCGCCAGCCGACCCGCGGCCTTCGCCGTTCAGACAAGGACGTATGCCGATGCCAAGGGAACCAAGGACTACACTGTTCGTGAGGCCCTGAACGAGGCCCTCGCCGAGGAGCTCGAATCCAACGACAAGGTCTTCGTCCTTGGCGAGGAGGTCGCTCAGTACAATGGCGCGTACAAGGTTACAAAGGGTCTCTTGGATCGTTTCGGAGATAAGCGTGTCATTGACACGCCCATCACTGAGAGTGGTTTCTGCGGTCTCGCTGTTGGCGCTGCTCTGAGTGGACTGCACCCTGTGGTATGTAGTTATTTCCTTCTTCCTGTTGATTGAGTCGATGGTTGGCCGTTGCATCCTTGACGAGAGTGCCTCCTTCAAGATCTGAACTCTTATCTCTAACTTGTGTTCTCTCCCAACAGTGCGAGTTCATGACCTTCAACTTCGCTATGCAAGCCATCGACCAGATTGTCAACTCTGCCGCCAAAACCCTCTACATGTCGGGTGGTATTCAGCCCTGCAACATCACGTTCCGTGGTCCCAACGGCTTTGCCGCCGGTGTCGCTGCTCAGCACTCACAGGACTACTCTGCGTGGTACGGCAGCATCCCCGGCCTGAAGGTTGTTTCCCCGTGGAGCGCCGAGGACGCCAAGGGTCTTTTGAAGGCCGCCATCCGCGACCCCAACCCTGTGGTCGTCCTCGAGAACGAGCTCATGTACGGCCAGACCTTTCCCATGTCAGAGGCTGCCCAGAAGGACGACTTTGTTCTCCCCTTCGGCAAGGCCAAGGTCGAGCGTTCTGGCAAGGACCTGACCATTGTCACTCTTTCGCGCTGCGTTGGCCAAACCTTGGTTGCAGCCGAGAACCTGAAGAAGAAGTATGGTGTTGAGGTCGAGGTCATCAACCTGCGCTCCATCAAGCCCTTGGACGTTGAATCTATCGTAAAGTCTGTGAAGAAGACTCATCGCCTTCTCTCGGTGGAGTCTGGCTTCCCCGCCTTTGGCGTTGGCTCCGAGATTCTGGCCCTGACCATGGAATATGCCTTCGACTACCTCGACGCCCCTGCTCAGAGAGTTACTGGTGCCGATGTTCCTACGCCCTACGCCCAGGGTCTCGAGGAGATGAGCTTCCCTACCGAGCAGATCATCGAGGACTACGTCGCAAAGATGCTGCGTCTCTGAGGAATCATACGAAATAAATGAAGGCGTGGGTGCCGGTGTGCTACTTGATGCGACGCTTCCCGAGATGGGACGCGGTTCATAATGGAATGTTGAGCTTGATAGACTCGGGGGAAGCTTGTACTTGTATGTTGCTCAGTTGTCATATATACATCTCATACCCTGAGAGCGCAACTAGTCGTGAAGGATCACCTGTAGACAATTGGCTTGGCCAGACTGCCTGGCTCTGCATTTGCGGGCAGGAATTGTGGGCGCATTGACGGAATGCCCAGCCATGTGTCCAGCTAGGTAGGATCGGTCAGTGACTGCTCTGGATTCTAGGGTTGTGAGTGCAAAAGCTAGACGCTCGTCGGTGATTTGCCCCTCCAGGAACTCACTAAATGGGCGAGGCTTTTTGCGATCTGATAGAACAGCACCGCATATGTAGGATGGTCAGCGGGAATGATGGAGGCTCTTGTGAGGTGTATCGGGAGCCAAAGTGTTAGCAAAGCTAGCCACCGTTATTGGGCTCGGTAACACACGCGTCGGCCAGGCTACCTTATTCGGTTCATCAAGGCATGGCTTGCCCGACGTGCTGCATAACTTGAGTCCAGTACCTGTAGTCTCATTACGTGTCGTCTACATGTCCTGAAAAGACAAAATGTCAGCAAGCGCGCACCCAATCCATCTCGTTATTGTTTTGCCGTAATCAAGAGATGAGGTTCAAGACGGCCCTCGCCGTGGGCGCAGCACCTAGCGACCGCCCCACGCGCCGTCACCAACCCCACCTGCCCTAAGCGTACTAAGGCAGTCTGCATTACCAGGGAGCTCGGGCTAGCTACTTTACCCAATTGCATCACCACCACAACTTCATATCGCCCACACACCAGTGCAAAGTCATTTTGTTTGTGCGTTGAACCGTCATTCAAGATGGCTTCTGATCTGGCTAAGGCCACTCAGGGTCTATCTCTTGAAGACAACGCCTTCAACATCGACGATATTCTGTTTGAGCAGCGACCACGCAAACGAGTCAAACGGAATGTGTTAGAACTCAGGACACACCTTGAGGACAAGTTCCTTACGCCTACCACAGAATTTTCACCAATTTGGCTCAACCGACTCCAACAGTAAAGTCTAACCATTGGTCATCGTCTCTTTCTTGTTGCTAACTTGATCTCTCTAGACGCTGGGACTGCCCCGTGGACTACAATGAGCTGTTCAAGATTGGTCAACCTCAGACCCGAACCGTCACACGATTTCAGAGGCATGGTCTAGAGGGCAGAGTGACAGGCTACAAAAATGTGACTGTCCCTGCTAACAGTGCCACGGCGAAGAACTCTACTTCATTCCTCCGCAAGCCAGCCAGCAGGGCTGACTTCGTACGAGGTGCCGCTGGCTTTTTCCCTTTTGCTCCCGGCGGTTTGGAGGGCATCGAGGCCACAGCCGCTCTCGAGGACCAGGTCCATCGAGCTGGCGTGGGTGACGATGCAGCACCCTCGAACAGGCTCGAGAGAGTAATCAAACTTGGCGAGGGCGGGCTACTCGAAGTTGCTCCCGGCCTCAATCGCGGTATTGACGTCAGCATGAAAAAGACTAACGAGGATGAGGCCAGGGCAGTGGAGCAAGAGCTGGACCAAGAGCCTGAGGAGGCGCCGGAAGTCGAAGAGCCGGCAAGCGAAGCTCAAACAAATGGCGAAAGGGATCCTGAGTCCGACGAGGAAGACGGCGAGGATATCGATGCTATCTTGCCTGTTGAGTTCCCGGCTTTGGAGCCACACGGTACCCTTACAGCGTCAAGTGCTAGAAAGGCTGGACGAGAATGGGCCCATATGGTCGACATCAAGAGAGAGATCCCAAATTTCAGGGAGCTGGTGCCCGACATGGCAAGAGACTGGCCCTTCGAGCTCGACACTTTTCAAAAGGAAGCCATCTATCATCTCGAAAACGGCGATTCTGTCTTTGTCGCTGCACATACTTCAGCGGGCAAGACTGTCGTCGCTGAGTATGCCATCGCCCTCGCTTCAAAACACATGACGAAGGCCATCTATACCTCACCCATCAAGGCTTTGAGCAACCAAAAGTTCCGGGACTTCCGCCAAACATTCGACGAGGTGGGAATCCTGACCGGCGACGTCCAAATCAACCCAGAGGCAAGCTGTCTGATCATGACTACGGAGATTCTGCGCAGTATGCTCTATAGAGGGGCAGACTTGATACGGGACGTTGAGTTCGTTATCTTTGATGAGGTGCACTACGTCAATGATTTTGAACGCGGTGTAGTCTGGGAGGAGGTCATTATTATGCTTCCAGAGCACGTCACGCTCATCCTGTTATCTGCTACTGTACCCAACACTTACGAGTTCGCTTCTTGGGTTGGAAGGACAAAGCAGAAAGACATCTACGTCATCTCCACCCCAAAGCGCCCCATTCCACTTGAGCATTACCTCTGGGCTGGCAAAAACATACACAAGATTGTGGACTCCGACAAGAAATTCGTCGAGAAAGGGTGGAAGGAGGCCAATCAGGCCATTCAAGGCAAGGACAAGCCGAAGGCCCCGGAAACGACCAACTCGGCGCGTGGGGGCGGTGTTGCTGGCCAGAGAGGAGGCCAGAGAGGTGGAGCACAGCGCGGTGGGCAGCGCGGCGGACCTCGGGGTGGTGGAGGCCAGCAGAGAGGGCGTGGCGGACCACCACGTGCCAGCCATGCCCCAGGCCACCTAGGACGGACTGGTCGTCAAGGCGGCTTCACATCGGCTGCTCAGGACAAGAATCTCTGGGTTCATCTTGTGCAATTTCTCAAGAAGTCCAATTTGCTACCTGGCTGTATCTTCGTCTTCTCGAAGAAACGGTGCGAGGAAAATGCCGATGCACTTAGCAACCAGGACTTCTGCACCGCCGCCGAGAAGAGTGCGATTCATATGACTATTGAGAAGTCAATCGCCAGATTGAAGCCCGAAGACCGAGTCCTCCCTCAAATAATCAGACTGAGGGAACTCTTGTCGAGGGGTATTGCAGTCCACCATGGAGGCCTTCTACCCATTGTCAAAGAGATTGTCGAGATTCTCTTCGCTCAAACTCTCGTTAAAGTGCTATTTGCAACGGAAACATTTGCCATGGGTCTTAACTTGCCAACTCGAACTGTCGTCTTTTCAGGCTATCGGAAACACGATGGTCATTCGTTCCGAAACCTACTTCCCGGTGAATACACGCAAATGGCTGGTCGGGCAGGGCGCCGAGGCCTGGACACTGTTGGTTCAGTCATCATTGTTCCGCCAGGTGGCGATGAGGCCCCCCCCGTTGTTGATCTCCAGAAGATGATCTTGGGAGAGCCATCGAAGCTAAGATCTCAATTTCGACTCACTTACAACATGATTCTCAACTTGTTGCGAGTGGAGGCACTCAAGATTGAAGAGATGATTAAGCGCAGCTTTTCAGAACATGCCACACAACAGCTCCTGCCGGAGCATGAGAAAGCCGTCAAGGTTTCGGAGGCCGATCTGGCCAAGATTAAGCGGGACTCATGCGATACCTGCGACGCATCAATTGACGACTGTCACCAAGCCTCTCAAGACTACAAAATGCTGACCGAGGAAATGTATAAGTTCCTCCTTGGCATCCCTATCGGCCGCAAGATGTTCAGCCAGTCGCGCCTAATTGTGTACAATAAAGATGGCATCCGTACACCCGGCATTCTGTTGTCGGACGGGGCAACAAACAAGGGCCCACAGGGCAGTCCGACTCTGCATGTATGCGAGATCAGACTCATGAGGGAAACTCGGGACTCGACTGACCTTCTGCCCTTCATTCCGGCTTTTCGCAAATATCTTACGCCGCTGCCACAGGCGAAGAAGCACATTCGCATTAAGACCTTGCATGTGCCCCTGGGCGATGTAGAGTGCCTCACCAGGTACGTGACGAAGGGTATCGTGCCAGAGATCTTTCAGAGTGGCGAGAAGTACATCAAGGCAAAGGACAGACTCCATTCGATCTGTCGATCATGGGACGACCTGTGGGATGAGATGGACCTTTCCAAGATCAAAAACCTGCAATTTCAGGAGATGATGAAGAAACGAAAGTATGCTGAGTTAACTGCATCGTCGTCTCCATCACTGTCCTGTGGACAGTTCTTGAAGCATGTAAGTGACATCTTTTTACAAAGACATATTGACGAAGAGCGACTACTAACGCTATATGAACAAACAGTTCGCGATGTGCCATGATCAGTGGCTCATCGAGGAGCATATTTCTCAGTTGCGCCAGTCTCTGTCGGACCAGAATCTACAGCTGCTTCCCGACTATGAGCAACGAATCCAGGTGTTGAAGCAACTTCAATTCATCGACGAGAGTTCCAGGATTCAGCTCAAGGGCAAGGTAGCTTGCGAAATCCATTCAGGCGATGAACTCGTCCTGACGGAGCTGATTTTGGACAACGTGCTCGCAGACTACGAGCCGGCTGAAATTGCAGCTTTGCTTTCTGCCTTCGTGTTTCAGGAGAAGACTGACTCACAGCCAAATTTGACCGGAAATCTTGAGCGTGGCAAGGACACCATCATTGCTATCAGCGAGAAGGTTAACGAGGTACAAACGCTGTATCAGGTCATCCAAGCCGCGGACGATTCCAATGACTTCATATCTCGTCCTAGATTCGGTCTGATGGAGGTGGTCTATGAATGGGCGAGAGGCATGAGCTTCAAAAACATCACCGACCTCACAGACGTGCTTGAGGGCACAATCGTGCGAACCATCACGCGGCTTGACGAGACATGCCGTGAGGTGAAGAATGCTGCTCGTATCATCGGCGATCCGGAACTGTATCAGAAGATGCAGACTGCACAGGAGATGATCAAGCGGGATATTACAGCAGTAGCCAGTTTGTACATGTAGAAAATAAAGTGTTCGACATGCCTCAAGTCTAAGCATAATAAGCGTTGGCCGACGATTTGCCTGAGTTTCGATTAAAACCACAAACATACTGCCACGGCACAGAGCCCTCCTGCAGAAGACTCCTTCCCATGACGTCTTGTGTTCGTGAGCTCATTCCTCCAGTATTCTTCTCGCGTGTGCCAACTCCCCAAAAACGCCTAATTAAAAAAGTCCCGAAATGCTTAATGAGTGATGCCAGCCTTGACTGCTTAATTTGACAGCGTGCGATACAAATCTATGCTCTCAAAGCCCGCAGTCTCTGTTGCAAGGCATCCTCCTCTTCCGCAGTAGGCTCACTAGCGACAAGCTCCTCCTTGGCTGGTGTTGCGCTATTGAGCTCAGCGTTGAGCTGCACGCCTGCATCATCAGCTAGCTTGCCTAGTAGCTCATGGACCGCGTCCTCGGATACCTGGGCGCTGGTAGATTGCGAAATGGCGTCCTGATAAATGCCGTTGGACATGGCATACTCCTCGTTTTGCTGTTTGAACTGCTCCAATGTAACAAGGGTCTGAAATAGAAAATGGCTTGTAAGTAGAGGCCGACGGTGTCACTACGGTGGTCGTTGCACCGACTCGACATACCTTCTCGGGGTTCATGTTCTTCTGTGCGAGGGACATGGTACGAGACGACTGTCCCATCATGTGCGTCATGCGATTCATTGAGTTATTGGCCTGGATTTGGGCGGCGGAGAGCTCGGCCATATCCGCCATTTGATCCATCTGCTGAGCTAAAGCTTGCTTAGAAAGAAGCATTTTAGCCTTCTGATATGCCTTTGCTGTTTCACCCTTCTTCAGCAGCTATCCGATCGAACATTAGCCGTGGTTCAAAGCAACATTGCGACGCGCTGTCTGGCGATGACCAACATCTTGGATTTGCTTCTTCAGGATTGGGTCTTGCTTCGCGGCCTTCTGCGCTTCTCGTCGGGCTTGCTTGGCTTGGAACTAGAGTTCTGTCAGTAATCATAGAAACGGTGACTTCTCACAGCACGATGGCTAATCAGTATCTCGTACGTACCCTCGCCTGGAACTCTACTTGCATGTCTCGGGACAGCTGACGGTTCGACATGATGTCGTCTGGAGCCTATTCAGGATCGGGTATGTGGTGGCGGGGTTAACGAGAGGTTATCGCAACGCTACGGCTCTGAGAGTATCGTTTGCCTAATGGCAGTCAGGTAGGACGGGTGTCACGGAAGAAATATGAAAAGTACAGGCTGTGAACAATATGGACAACTTCGGACGTGGAGGTTATGTGTCACAAGAAGTCTTGCCGGTCATTCAGGTGGCCAGTCAGGTGTTGGACGATGATGGTCGGCAGGCGGCATGAGATAACGAGCGGTATCGGTTCACAAGCTGGCAGCCTGACACCTGCGCCGGGCGGGGCCATCTCCCAGACCAGCCAAACTGCATGACGTAACGCTTCTAGCCGTGCTGGTGTGTTAGGTAAGCGAAACACCAGCCCAAGCTACTGCCACATGAGCCTTGACACCAGCACGCCTGTGGCTCATCATCAGTGGTTTGTTGGACTGGTAGCCTCAAACCGGACGAACTATATTGCCGGAAATTGGATGAGACGATATCTATGATGCTCTCATGCGGACGCCCGCGTGGTGAAGGGAATAGAGTATTAAAGTCTAGCCCGAGAAAACCACCCCTAAATGGTGTATCAACGTCTTCTGTAAATCGATTTTCCCATGGCTGCAAAACTAAAAATGAATGTGCAATCGTTTCCACGACCTCCACTGCTGGAGAAGGTGTCAAAACACCTGCGAATTACTTGGCAAGGCGAAATGATCGCAGACACCAAGGATGCCTACTGGGTGCTAGAGACTCATCATCCTCCCAGTGTGTTTTTCCTGTGCCACCATCATAATTATTCGAACCGTTACTGATTCTTGGACAGCATACTATCTCCCATCCACTTCCATTAACGTCCCACTCACCCCGACGCAACGGAGTACATACTGCGAGTGGAAGGGTGCTGCAACTTACTACGCAATTACTGCACCCAGAACATCCAATGCTCAGGAACCACAAGTCGTATCGAATCGCATCTGGTCGTACAATTCCCCAACGCCCGGGTTCGACGCAATCAAGGGATATTTGTCTTTCTATGCAGGACCGTGGGACTGTTTTGTAGATGGGGAACTAGTTGAGCCTCAGCCAGGTGATTTTTACGGTGGCTGGGTTACTTCGGACATTGAAGGCATTGTCAAAGGTGCTCACGGTAATTGGGATCCTGTCTTGTGACAGGTTTCCAGATGCAAGATTACGAACTGAGGGTAGTGAATAACGGTACGGATGTCGAAGGCCACGCAAGAAGTGCATGCGACGGGCAGAGGACGTCTGGAAGATAAGGGGTCTTTTGCGACTGAGGGAACAGTTTACTATACGCACCTCCGTTCCTTACATTGAAACAACGATTAACAGGGGCAACAGGGGGAAAATTGACGACCAAGGTGTCTGGCCTTCCGTGATTGTTCTCGAACTAGGTGGGGAGGGAGGTACTTCGTTCTCCTCTTGCCGATGCCCGACTAGTACTGAGAGACGGTTTTTGACAGCTAATTACGTACCCTATTCAGCTTTTCGTCCTCGGTCGTCTCGCTGCCATCTGCGGCAGACGAAGGTCTTTCACTCTCACTCGGCCCTGAAGGACATTGACTGAATGAGTATGAATCCGAATCCGACACTACATGGTTGTATGCGACGAGCAGGTATGGGTACCACAAAAAGGGGTTCTGGGATGAGGATGCGGGGAAACTTTGGTACTTGTCACATCCTCGGTTTGCTTATAGCGTAGACAGGCTACAGCCATTTGCGTCGGTGCAAATCATCGTGTCGTCGTATCTTGAACATGACCTTAATGTCGAACCAGCACGCAGTACACAGGAGTTCTCGGAAATCCATCCCTTCGACTCATCAAGGTGCACGGAGATTCTGCGTTAGGTCTTCCTCTTCTGCCACCAGCTAGACCTTCTCACATCCTTCGCTCTTTTTGGAGACGACAAAACGGAGAAGATTTATTGACGTACCGAACGGCGCGCCAACAGCGTGCCACGCCCGATTCTTAGATTGAGAGAGCGTCGGCTGCTATTACGTGACTGGACACACAACTACCTGAGGCGTCGACATAGGACTCGGTAGGAGGGCAAAGGCGACAATGAAGGCGACGGCGACTAATGTAATCATAGTTTGTCTTAGCTCGTCGCAAGACGTTGAGGTGAACTTGACATCAGTACACAGACCGTCGATCAAAGTCTCGACGGCATGTCAGAGGTTTCATCGGAGGTACACCGTACATATTCAGCCGGGCACATTCCATTTGTCATTGGCAGCTCTTAAAGTTCATGGCTGGTACTCCCTAAACCGTATCAAAGGTATAGACATGACGAACAGCGGCCTTCAATGGTGCACCCCCAAGGTCGAAGGCGTCGCAGTCTGGACTCAGGAGTCGCCTGCCGGCCAGTGCAGCGGATCTGCGGCAATCAGAACGCCTAGGTCGCCTCAGAAGCGGTGATCCGATGGATGGGTACGCCGGTGAAGCGGCCGCATCTCTGGTGTCGAGTGCGGAGCGCAGAGCGCCGGCGAACTGCACGACCCCTCCTTGTCCACCGTAAAAAAGCGGCGTAGGATGGAGACACGCAATATGCTGATCAGGCTGGTGAAGTTCCCTTACTTCGACTGGATGAAGCGAGGTCCAGTAATGTGAGGAATCGGAGCGGGAGACAGTCGGTATGAGATTCCTGGATTCCTGGGCAGGCAGGGAGGATCAGGAAGCGTGTTTCCAAGGTGGATGAGACAGAGACGAAGACGACTCAGCAGCACCACAGTGTGCAATGTCTAGGCCCGGCCAATTATGCTGGTTCTGGGTTATTTTAGCAATAGAATTTTGCGACCTTGAGATGGCACCAAAGTATAAAACATGGAAGCATATGAACGGAGCGAAAGGTAGTTCTAGTAAGATTTAGCCCGGATTGGCACTGTCTTCCGTAAGACACTGAGGTTGGAGGAGAAATTCGCAGTGGCGGCGCTGACTGAGTAAGGTCGCACGAGGGGTGAGGTCTTCAAACTTGGGTGGGCCTGAGCTGGAGCAACGCCGGGGAAGTCGGGTGGCTAAGTTTAGCAAGCGGCGGGCGGTAGACGTCGAGGCACACTAAATCAGCTATCGTTTCCGACGTCTGCCGGCGATGGATACCGCGAGTCGTCTCTGTGGGTCGCTTCGGACCTGGACGCATTGCCGCGTAGCACTGTAGCAGAAATGGCAAGTGCGTGAATCGGGTTCGTTGCTATATAGTATTTCAACGGTGAACAGAGTCGGCAAGTTGCGGTGAGCTCAGCTGACAGCAGCGCATGCCGTGTCAGCCATGTAGGCACCTAGTCAGCCAGGTCAGCAACGGCAGATGAGGCACGGCACGCAACACAGCGGAGCGAAGCCAAGCTTACGTGAAGATACGGCAGAGGATCGATTGACCAACCTGGTCAGCGAGAAGCATCCGGACTATCCAGTGCGTCGAAGCCCGCTCGCTTGAGCGGACTCGGAACCTACGAAGAGATGGTCAATTAATTACAGTTCGTGCCTCGCGGAAGCATAGAAAAGGGGGATGCTCCCTGGAGCGGCGCGGCCTACGTTTGGCACGGTGCGCCATTCGTGTTTCCGCCCCGTGGCTCCCGTGTTTCCTGTTTAGAGCTGACCCTAGGCGCCCCCCATTTGCAAGCTGGACGTGGAACTGGGGAAGACATCCGAGCCAGTGAAACCATGGAGTCGCTACACGCTCCTGCTCCTTTCACTGCTGTCAGCTACATAGATCCACCAATCACCATCCACTTACCTCGCTGGATTCGCTCCGAATGGCCCCCTTGCGCCTAGTACCTACCTCCCTTTTGGGGTTTCGCCCACTCACACTGATGACCATCCTCTGCGCCCCCCTCCACTCTACGAAGGTATACGTATCTACAGGTACTTTCCTTACCTTTCTGCAGGCAGGCACGATACGGAGTAGACAAACACGACAAGTCCTACCTCTTGAGACCTTGCGTGATTGACCCCATTTTAGGCGGCACCCTTGCTTCGCTTTCGCCCCCTGTTCCACTACGCCCTCCACTGTGGCCTCAGGTACACCCGTACATAGTAGGTCCTTCTCGCCCTTGCGGCCTTGGGGGCCTTGGGGGGCTTGGGCACTTTTGCCTGAGGCAATACACGTTGACCATCCCAAAGCGCCCCCTTGCACGGGGCCAGCGTGGCCTCAACTTACAAAAGAGGCCACATCGCCTGCACCTCACACTAGGGCCTAGTAATCCTCAGCTCTCACCACGCCAAACCCATCCTACGAGAGAGAACACTTGTCAACTTGCCCCAGGACCCGGACGATCAAGCTTCCACTTGGACCTGGTGTCTTGTGTCGGTGACTCACCTAATCAGTCTGACTCATTCTACGGGTCTTCGTCAAAGAGGTATCATGCCTTCTTAGAATAACGCTCTTTCTATATCTTTTTGTATGAGGAACTAGGACGGCACCTCCATACTTTCAACAACCCACTTCACACCCACATCACTGCTGCAACACACTTCTCCCCCGCATCTGGCCTTCCAACTCTCCGCATTGGAACTGGCAGGTCGATTTGTGTTCTCGCGCTCCGCACCAACGAAAAAGTCCTCCTCTCTGCCTATCCCACAGCCCTGTTGCATCACCATCACAACCGCAAACTACGATGGCTGCTTGGGAACAGACGTCACCAATGATCAAGTTCGAAGACTCGCCTGCCGAGTCTTTCGTTTCGACTCCGGGCGAGCTCTATCCATCCCTCTTCGGCGACGCCGCACCCTTGGCCGCCGATGATACCACCGTCAACCCCTCCGATATGTTAACGCCTCCGCCCTTCACCGAGGACAACCCTGTCTCAACCCCGGACACCGACTCTCCTTCGACTGAGAAGAAGCCCGTGAAGAAGAGGAAATCGTGGGGTCAAGTTCTCCCGGAGCCCAAGACAAACCTCCCACCAAGGTATGACGCAATCGGATAATGCCCCAGGCCCGTAGCTAACCCCGAGTAGGAAAAGAGCGAAGACGGAAGATGAGAAAGAGCAGCGTCGAGTCGAGCGCGTCCTCCGTAATCGCCGAGCCGCTCAGTCGTCTAGAGAGCGCAAGCGTTTAGAGGTCGAGGCTCTCGAGAGGCGGAACAAGGAGCTCGAGGCAGCCCTTTCAAACGTCACCAAGGCGAACCAGCTCTTGGTGGAGGAGCTGAATAAATTTCGCCGTGACTCTGGCATGCTGACTCGGTCATCATCGCCTCTCGATCCTCTCCGATCCAACACTGTCACCCTATCACCAGAGCTTTTTGGCTCTCATGATGGACACCGTCCCTCTATTGATGAGACGAAGAATCTCGTCGATGATTTGATGACTACGTCTCGTAGCAATCCGACCGTCAACCCCGCGTCGCTATCCCCCGAGCTTTCGCCAATCGCAGAAGATGACGAGGCAGATGCCGAGGACAACGAAGTGGCCGAGACCAACGTGAAGTCCTCCTCCGACTTGACACAACGTCCTGCAGCGATGTTGTGCGACCTGCAGTGTCAACAGTCGGAGGACCTTCCGCAATCATGGCTGGCCTCTCAAACCCCTCTGCATCCGACCTTGGTCTTCTTTCTGCAGCTTCAGATGCTGTCAATCACATCATCGGTGATTCTTTCAGTCTGTCGGCGGCCCTTGACACAGATCGCTATGTCCTTGAAAGCGGGCTTCTCTCTTCCCCCAACTCCCTCGATTATGAACACGATTATCTGGCTGGTGACTCTACCGCCTTCCTCCAGGACCCATTCGACATCAGCGAATTCCTCAACGACGAGGTCAACGGCAGTGTCTCAGACACAAACGCGGTTATCGGCACAGCCGTCGCAGCGGACCCGGACTACGGCCGCGACTCTACCAACTCTGAGACTCAAGTCTCTTCAGAGAATTCTAACCTGCAGCCCCACTCTGGCGCGTCCACTTATGGATGCGACGATGGAGGCATTGCGGTTGGTATCTGAAGGATGCGACGAACGTGTTGAAGGGTTGTCGACTGAACCTTCGGCGGGGCGCGACAGCGGTCAGACACCGCGGACGTGGTTGAGTGGCGCACCGTTGCCGTCTAGAGAGGTGCTCATGACCTTATTATGGGCTCTGAGAGTTGAAGAGCGGAGTCTGGTCCGGAAGGGTCAACTTGCACCGCAAGACATCCCCTACTCGAGAAATCGTGCCTCGACATCAGCTAGCACTTATGTGTTTACAGTAGTTTCCAAACGGAAGCGTGATGAAGCGGATGTGACGGAATTTGGGAAGCGTTGTCGATTAGCTTGATAAAGGTTATGACTATGGTGGTGGGAATGGTCACGGCGTTATGGATGGTGTCCAGCGAAATTAGAGGTCAAACCTGGGAAATGTAACAACAAATACTGAACGAGAGTCGCCTTGCGACCAATGAACAAAATTCTAAGACCCGTTTCAAGATAATCCCAAAGTGTGTCGACGGGCTCACAAAAGCAGTGTGTATATCCAGTCCAAATAAATGTGTTCGTCGGGGCTGGACAACGCCTCTGCTATTGACACCGTCCTGGTTGTGGTAAATAGGTTGGGGACGCTGACTTGATAAGAAACCACTGAATCCTGATGGTTCAGCAGGACGTGGCGTTGTTCAGCCTCGACGATTAAAGCTGTTAGTTGAGTATTAAACTATTTGCGTTAGACAATATCCCATCCGACTTGATCAATGTGCATGCCGCCTTAACAACGCCTTTTGCATCGTTTCTCACTCTTCAGTGTTTGTTCCATGCAGCCTCGAAGCACTTTCTCTTGCGCCAAGTCCAACTCTAACGTTCCCTCCCGAAGGCGCTGTAGGACGTGACAAGAAGAAAGTTCACTCCCGTGGTTCAAGCGACGGCAATCCATAGAAGACGTGATGCCCCGCGGTCTAGCCTCCGTTTATCGTTTTCGCCTTCTCCCCCTTTCCAAGTTTCGTTACATAGTCGGTGATCAAACATAATTCGTCGGAATCACCACAAGCCGCCCATCTCAGCCATAGCTGCCTCTTCGTCTTCAAAGTCATCCCCGGCTGGTTGGTTATGTGGAAAGTGAGCCGGTGATTGCATCCGGTCAGCCATCTCTGCTTCCGCCATAAGAGCATCCAAGTCGTCGTCCCCGTCTGGTTCTTCAGTTGGCTTCGGTGCTTCCAACGCTTGACTATTGGGTGGCATTACGGGCGTAGCTCCGTATATATCGTCCTCGTCCGGAACAGCTGCTTCTGGTGTCTTCGGGCGCTTTTGTGTGATAGAAGCTGGTGCACTCGCTGTTGCCTCGGCAGCCACAGGACCCTGAATCTCAGCTTCCACCTCGAAAGCGTCATCCGCCTCCCAGGGTTTGGGTTTGCCCTCATTGATCCATTCCAATCGCTTGTGCGCAATTTGCTTCTTGTGCCCCGTCTTTTCTACCATCGCTACGGCGTCGAGAAATTTGGCTTTTGGAAATAAGTCGTCCAGCCAGAGTTGGTAGAAGGATAGCAAGCGGGCTGCATCAGAGAACTAGCAGTGAGTTAGTTGTATCCACGGAATACGCGTCAAAGTAGCAAGAAAGCCGACCTCGTGTCCCTTCCCCTTAAATTGGAGATCTGCGGCGCGCTTTCGAAGCTTGGGTATGCCATTGTCCGAGAGTAGTCTGCAAAAACACGTCGTCAGCTACACATTAGACATGAATGATCGGCTGCGCCAAACCTCACCTTGCCTCGTCAAGTTTGACTCTCGGAACCCTCGCTCGCTTATTCACTTCAACTTCTTCTTCGAGCCCCAGTGCTTCACCCTGTTTCCTCTTGTTCACGCCGAGCTCCTTTGCGTCCGGGGGCGGGGTTCGAAACGGGTCATCAAAATCTTCAACGGCATAATTGTCCAAGTCATCATACGCGGGTGTTATTCTTGATGTCATGTTGACGAGGCTCTGGGACTTCACGAGACATCAACAGATTGCACCCAGGGTGGACTATATATTGCCTTAAGATGAGATTGTCACTAGCCGGCGACCACACGCGGCGCGACTTCAATTAAGAAACGCGTCTGTCCGTTGCCGCACAGACCTTCGATGGGCGAGCCACAAAGTCGGAGACGCCACAGCCACATACTTCAGCGCAGGCCTCTGGAGTGGTGCCTCAGGCAAAATGTTCCAAGTTCAGTTCCAATCAGCGCCCAGCCATATCCAATTCATCAACCACTTCGAATTGCTGGACGACGATAGCCACCACCGACGCAATTGGGTCTTGAATTGTCGTCCGCGACCATGGCTACCGCACAAGTGCAGACATATATTCCCACCAAGGTCGTCAAGAGCGATTATCCTGTTCGTACTCCGTCTACGATTCCTTGTTTCTACGCTGCCGATAACGCTAACGTACTTCCACGAAGCTCATCGACAATGACCCGTATGCCCGAACCCGATTGTCCCGGGCCATATGACAGCTCAGGTCGATTGCTAACGCCGGAATGCCCACAGCCACTTCAAGAGGGTCGTTGGCTATGCCAGGCCTTCCGATTATGCCCACGGAGCTATAGCCGCAGCCTTCGCTCCTGGCGCTCTCCTTGCCCTCGAGAAGTTCGCTCCCTCACATGTCGGTAAGGGAGGTTTGGCGCAAGCCATGCGCCTCGCTGGAGCCATCGGTCTTGCTGGAGGATTTCTTTACTTTTACCAGCGCTCTAGCTGTGAGTTTGTACGACGATCTGAAGGAACGGAGGCACTAACCACAAAGGCATAGTGCGATTTTACGGTGCCACCGAGAACGCGAGAGAGGTTGAGATGGATATGAAGGAGATGGTCTCCAAGGTCAAGGCGGGAAAGCCGCTGTATGGCGAGAGCAGGTTGACCCCTCACATGCAGGGCGTTGCTGCAAGACAGTCAAGATACTCTGCTCTGTTCATGGGCGTCGTGCCTTGGTTCAACTTTGTCAATCACAACCAGCATGGTGTCGACACCGCGAAGTACTACCAACAAGCTGAGAGAGAGCTTGAAGCTGAGCGTTTGAAGATCGGGGGCTTATGATTGCCTAAGAACCTGTGTGGTCATACTGCATAAGAAAGAAAACAACCTTTATGTATTATAGCTTAAGCAGGGAAAAGCTAATGCAAAATGCTTACTCTACTAAATAGGTAAATTACCTCTATAATTATACTTCTAAGGTTAAGAATTTAAAATAACTAGTAATATTAAACTTATTTATAGCTATTATATATAAATTTAATTTTAAATTTTAAATATATATATTATAATTTTTTATTATATAAAATCTTATTTGAAAAAAATTAAGTTTTATAATATATATCTTATATAAAATTATAGAAATATAAAGTTTTAAATAAATATATAGTTTTAATAAAAATATAATAAATTATATAAGTATATTTAGAAATATTATGCTATAAGCTACGCCTACTTATTATATTTAGGTAAGGCTACTAGCCTTATATTATGAAATTTAATTAGTATTAACTATAAAAGCTAGACTAGTCTTCTTACCTTCTACTAATAACCTTTAGGTTATATAACTATAAGTAGTTTAGACTTAGATATTATCTTTACCTCTACGCTCCTCTAACTTTAATTATTATAATAAGCCTTAACTATCTTCCTCTAGCTACCTCTATCTCTATTAGTCTCCTCTATCTCTTATACTATATTTAATCTATACCTATCTTCTATTATCTCCTCTACTATTTAGCTATCTACGCTATAAGCTCTATTAAGCGTAGAAGCTTTAAAACCTCTATATTATTATACTAATATAACGTTTTTTACCCTATTATATAATCTTAATAAAGAGCTTTACTACTATTAGCTATACTCTTACTATTAAATTTACTTTTCTTAATTTACTAACTATTTAAGCTATTTTAACTATCTTAAAGAAGTTTATAAAGTAATTATAAGTATTAAGATTATTATTAATAGCTTTAATTATCTTTATATTAATCTTAAAGCTATATAACTTTATTATATACCTTTTATTAGCTATCTTAAGTAAGTACTTCTAAGTGAATTTAAAGAAGGTTTTTTTATTAGTAAAGAGAAAGTTAATAAACTTAAAGCTTATAACTTTATTAATATAAGTCTTTTAGATTAAGTTATTTAGTATAGTTTTATTTAGCCTATATAGAGTTATAATAAGTAAAAAAGATAAGAAAGTTATTATATAGGGTTACTATATATATAAGAGGATATAAGAAATAAGCTTAAAGCTTTATTTAAATAGTTAAGTTCTTATATTATAGCTATAAGAACCTTTTTAGCTATATAAAGAGTTATACTATTAAGTTTATACCTTTAAGTATAAGTTTAAGCTATTACTAAGCTTTTATTATATTATAAATAATACTCTTATAAATAATAATATTATAAATAATGTTAGCAGTTTAGTTAACCTATATAAGTAGGTATTATAGTTCACTCTATACTTTTTTTCATAGTATTAAAACCTAATAGTAGCATTTTAACCTATACCTAATCTTAATAAAGTAAATAAATAAATCTCAGTATAACTAGTTATTAACACTTAGCTTAATTTATCCCTAGTAGAAAAGGGTAGGTAGGTAGGCAGTAGAGCAGTAAAATATATTAGTAAGAGCGTTATTTATAATACTATTATTTATGAGAACGTTATTTATAACGTTATAAAGGTGTTATCTATAATATAGAACGCTAATAGTACTTATAGCAGCTAGAGCTTAATAATAGCTTAAACTTATACTTAAGGGTATAAACTTAATAGTATAACTCTTTATATAGCTAAAAAGGTTCTTATAGCTATAGTATAAGAACTTAACTATTTAAATAAGACCTTAAGCTTATTCTTTATATCCTCTTATATATATAATAACTTTATATAATATCCTTCCCCCTCTTTAAATATATATATAAGCTAAGTAAAGCTAAGCTAAACAACCTAATTTATAAGACTAATATTAAGAATATTAAGAGCTTTAGCTATAGCTTACTTATTTATACTAATAAGATAACCCTTCTTAAATTCACTTAGCTATACTTACTTAAAGCTATAACTAATAAAGATAATCTATAGTAGTTATATAGCCTTAAGATTAATATAGATATAGTTAAAGCTACTAATAATAATCTTAATACCTATAAATACCTTATAAGCTTCCTTAAGATAGCTAAAGTAGCTTAAGTAGAACGTTAGTAAGTTAGAAAGGGTAAATCTAATAATAAGAATATTAAGTTTATAGTTATAACACAGCCCCCCCACAAAAAGACTACAGCAAAATTCACCCTATATATAAGCATAATTCTAGAAACACTATATAGGTACTTTAACCTATACCCTCTACTAATTAAAGAAAATAGTATAAAAACCCTATATATTTCTATTAGTAAGCAAACCTTATATAAAGTTAAAATATATACTCTAACTAAATAAACTAATAGAACAGTAATAGCACTAGCTATATAGTATAAAGCTAATAGCGCTATATATAGTAAGGCTAATTATATTAAAGCTAAAGGGGTCACTAAAGCTCTTATAATAATAGCTTTACTAAACCTTCTAGTAAAGTACTATAAATACTACTAAATAGAGATAACTCCTTAACTAAAGAGGTTATTATAAGAGGTTCTTACAGCTAGAAATATAAAAAGCTCTACTATATATAAAGCTTTATACCTTTCCCTCTTTTTCTTCTTTACTAACCTATAATAAATCCTAAAATATCTTTATAATATCTATACTATATAAGGAATATAAAAATATTAACTCTATATAAAGTATACCCTTTTTTAAGAATATAGCTAGGAATATTACTATATAAAATAATATCTATATATTAAATAAAACCCTTAAGTTTAGTATATACTCTATCCCTAATTAGAAGCGCTTTATTAAGGTTATATTAAATAGAGCTCTTAATAATACCCTTCTAAAGGATCTTATTTACTAAGTAATTATAATAATAAGAAAACCTAATAGCTTTAGCGTAGAAACTATATATATCTCTAGCTATCCTAAGGAGTAGCCCTTCTTTATATAAACCCTCTATAATATTAAAGTAGATATAACTTAAGCCTTAGTATAAGCCTAATAAGGATTAATAAGTATACTTTATACTAAATAGAGAGAGTATTACTAATAATAGTATAGTTACTATAAAGGCGTTAGCTAGCTTAATTAAATAAGAAGACTGTAATAATAGTAATAACTTAATAGTAGATAGCAAAGTAGTAATAGGGATAGTATTAATAGCATAGGTAATATGCGAGAGAGAGGATAGGTTAATAGTTCAGTAGTCTATAGTAATTAAGTAATCACAAACTATATTATTACTAAAGTGAAGTTAAAGATAGTGAAGTTATTAACTAATATGCATATATAAGTATAGCTGAGGTTAGGAGAGATAGTTGGAGAGATCATGTGACTGAAGGCTATGTGTATTGTCAGGAGGCGCGGAGTTAGGAGGTCTGTCGCTCTAAGCAGGTAAAAATCACAGTGAACGGCCAGAGGCCAATAGTAAGAGTATGGCTGATAGTAGTAAGGTTCTTCTTATGTTGAGACTGCGCAGCAGGGCAGAAGATGTTATCTAAACAGCGTAACAGCATAGAGGCCTCAGGGCTGCTATGCCTAGCGGAGCTTACGGCGTAGACGTCTAAACAGCAGAGGAGAGGAAGATGGGCGTAGATTGAATATAGCGTATGATAGATCAGGGGAATTCCCAGGCTGGGTCAGGCTAACTGATGAAGGGCGGGTGTGGCTTAGAGGAGCCTTAAGAGATAGAGGAGACTGATGGAGTTGGAGGCGGCTAGAGGAAGACGGTTAAGGGTTGTTATAATAGTTGAAGTTAGAGGGGTGTGGAGGCGAAGGAGATATCTAAGTCTAAACTATAGTCATATAACCTAAAGGTTGTTAGTAGAGGGTGAGGGGACCAGTCTAGCTTTTGTAGTTAATACTAGTTAAATTCTATAATATAAGGCTAGCGGCCTATATTATAAATAATAGTATTATAAATAATAGTATTATAAATAATACTCTTATTAGTATATTTTGCTACTTTACTACCTACTTACTTACTTATTTACCCTCTTCTACTAAGGATAAGTTAAGCTAAGTATTAATAACTAGTTATACTAAGATTTATTTATTTACTTTATTAAGATTAAGTATAAGTTAAAGTGCTACTATTAGGTTTTAGTATTATAAAAAAAAGTATAAAGTGAACTATAATACTTATTTATATAGGTTAACTAAACTGCTAATATTATATTTAGGTAATATGATAAACTACTAGTAATTCTACTCTTAATAACTATACTTATTTAATAAGCGCTTTATACTTATTTTTCTCTTACATAAAGAGTATCTTAGAAACTTCTTTTTCTTAGTTTAAATTACTATAATTAAAGTACTTCTAAGTTAAATAAACTAAAAGCTAGTTATTTATATATTTAAGCTTTTTTAAATACCTACTTTATTAATTATATAGTATAATAAATAGTAAGTAGAAAATAAAGCTAACTAAGCTAAAAATAGCTAGCTTAGAATTAATATTAGTAAGTAAAGAGGTATTTAAAGTAATCTTTATAGTTATTAAAAAACTTAATAATTAACTTAATAACTTAATAACTTTATAATAAGTTAATAATAAACTAAATATAAATATAATATAAATTATTATAATTAATAATACTTTAGTATTAATAATATTAAACTTTATAGTAACTCTATTAATATTATTATTAATACTATTACTCTTTAAACTAGATATTATTAGAGAATTAGTAATATTTAACGCTTAAAACCTTTTTTTAACTTTCTAAAGTTTAAAAAAAACTATAATAAATATATTATATAAATATAATAGATATATAATAAAATTAAAATAAATTATGTTTTCTATTTAAATAACTAAGAAGTATAATACTTAATTAATTTTTATTCTAAACCTAAACTATAATTAATAGTTATAGCTTTTTATAGTAGTAGAAGTAGTAATAACTTATTTAAACTAAATATCTTTTTAGTATATTTAAATTATATTTATAATAACTTAAATATAGAAAGTAAATCCTTTAGAAAGCTATTAAAGCTTAAAATAAAATATAATAAAGCTTTTACTTTATTCCTTTTTTACTTTAAATATATTATTATAGAGGTAAATAGTATAACTTAGCTAAATAGTATTTAAATTAATTATTTATATAAAGTATTATTATATAAGTTTTTAAATTATTTAGTTAACTACTTAACTTTTTATAAATATACTAAGTATATAAGTTTTATATAAAATATTACTTAAAAACTAAAAGGATTATATTATATTTATAATATTTTATATTAACTTATAACTTTTAAAATAAAGTTATTATTATTAAAAATTAATATAAATAGAGATATTAAGATAATAAAGTTAATATATATTTTATATAAAAGAATAAGTAAAAGCTTTAGTATAGAGATATATTATTATTTTAAGTATAATTAAGTTAGCTATTTATATAAAAACTATAAAAAAACTAAGAAGTTAAAAAGTAGTTTTAAAATAGTAAAAGTTATTAATATATAATATAGTAAAGGTATTTACTACCTTCAGCATAATAGGCACCCTAACTATATCTAATATAATTAATACAGCTAGTATATTAAACGTAATAAAGACCCCTAAAGCTTTTAACGTAATAAACACACCTAAAACCTAAGATATAATTAACCTTATAAAAGAGTATATAATTAAAGTAATATTATTAGGAGTAGGAATATTATATAGTATAGCAAAAGGGGGAAACTTTTCGTTTTATTAGTTATTATAATAGAATTCCTAATAATTAAAAATAACTATTTATAGCTAGTATAAATAGTGATTATTAATATAAAAGAAATAATACTAATAATAGTAATAATAAGTAGTAATAGTAGTTAAATAGATAAAACTATTAAATTACTTACTTCCTTAAAATCTATTCTAAGTAGAAAAATTTATTATATATATAATATATTTTTTCCTTATAAACCTTTACTTAGTTAAGTAATTACTTAATTAAGTAATTACTATAATAGGTAATTAACTATAGAAACCTTACTATAAAGTTAATTATTATAGCTTTATTTAATTTAATTCAAATATTCTAAATCTATAGTATTATTATAGTTATAGTTTATAGATTTATTATAGATTATTAGTTTCTATTATTTTAGTTCTAAGTCTTAACTTAATATTAACTTTTATTAATAATAACTATATTATTAACTTTAAGGATTTATTATTCTATTAATATATACTTTTTATAGTAACTAACTTAATATATAGTTTTTATTTATTTTAGATAATTATAGGAATTACTATAATAGGTAATTTATATAATTATACTTTTTATTCTAATTAGATAAAGTTATAGTTACTTTATTCCTTTTAGTTATATTAATATATATTTAATAGTTATAAGGATAGTTATTTAATTATTAAGCATAGGTTTACTAGTTATATTAATATTAGTAATTTTAGCTTTATATCTTTTTTATAGCGCTAGTTATATTTAGTTTTACTTAAACTCTTATTTAGGGGGTATTTAATTAGGACTTAGTAGTTTTAGATATAGATATAACCTTCTCTATAGCTATAGGTATAGCTATTAAGAAGGTATATTTATATATACTTATTAATTTAACTTATAACTTAGGATTTATTAAATTAATTATTATATATTTAAAATATTTTGTTTATTTAGTTTAGTAATTTTATATTAACTTATATATATATTTAAAAAAAGACTTAAACTTATTTTTATATTTCTAAAATAAAAGAAGTATATTATTACTATTATTTTAATAATTCTAAAACTTAAAAAGAATATACAAAGCTAGTTCTAAAAATAAATTAAAAAATAATTTTATAAAAAAAGAAAGTATTCTGTTAATAAACTTAAGCTCCTCTTTAAAAATATCTTCTTTATAGAAAATAACTATTTTATTTTAGCTAAAAAAAATATGCTTTAGAGTATATTTATACTTAAAAGAGAGAGAGAAACTAATTCTTAAGTTTTTATAATACTAAGAATCTAAAAGTAGTTAACCTTATTATTAATAATAAAAAAAAGAGGATTTTTAAAAATAAGATCCTTAAATATAAGTTTTTAAGAGTAAATTTCTTAAGAATAAGCTTCTTATTAATAAGCTTTTAATAAATAGACTTATTAATAATATAAATATAATTATTAATAAACTTATTAAAGATAGTTTTAAGAATATATTTATAAAGATAGTTATAAAAGTAAACCTCTTAAAGTAAGTCTTTATAAACTTTATTAAAAACATTAAGAATTATAAAAACGTTTATTAATAATAATAATAAAATAAATATAAAATATTTATTAAACTTATTAAGTAATTTTTAAGTATTACTAATAGCTTAAATAACTTATTCTGTTATTATTATAACTTATTTAACTTCTATCTAAAAATAATATATATATATATATATATATATATAATATAATAAAATAATATAATAAATAATAATTTATAAAATAAAAAATAACTTTTAAATAAATATAAAAAAGATATATTATCTTTAAAATAAATTATTATAATATTATAAATTAAGCTTATAATTATAATGCAGCCCCCCTTTAAAAAGATTATAGTAAAATTCACTTTATATATAGGTATAATTCTAGAAATACTATATAAGTACTTTAACTTATACCTTCTACTAATTAAGGAAAATAATATAACCTCTAGCTATATACTATAATTTTTACCTATTTAGAGTAATAGACCTCTTAGCTCTACGCCTCTTAATAATATATATAGCTTTTAGTTATATAATTATAACTCTCCTAACTTTAGCTACACTTATATTATTAAATAAATAGCGTCTTAAGGGGTGAATTTTTAGGGAATTAAAAGCGTTAATTTCTAGGAAAAAGAGAAGGGAAATTCTAGCTCCTTAAATACTTTTTAAGCGGTAGATTTCTATACTTTTAATCCGTTTTACTAAGCTAGTTAGTAAGCTAAACTATAACTATTAATAGTAATTATACTAAGAATAGTATATTATTTATTACTAATAATAATTAGAAATAAATAATATACTATTTTTAGTATAATTAGGGTTTTATAAAAACCTTAAATATAGATTTAAATATAATATTAATTATTTATTATTTATTAAATAATAATAATATATTACTTTACTAAAGCTTATAAAATATATAATATTATATTTTATATATATATATATATATATATTAATAATATTACTATCTTTAACTTCACTTTAATAACAATATAGTTTATAATTACTTAATTACTATAGACTACTAAGCTATTAACCTATCCTCTCTCTTATATATTACTTATACTACTATTAAATACTATCCTTATTACTACTTTACTATTTACTATTCTTCTTATTTAATTAAGCTAGCTAATACCTTTAGTATACTTTATATTATCTATAAATAAAGTAGTACGCTAAGCTAATAAGCTTAAAAGTAGCTATACTATTATTAGTAATACTCTCTCTATTTAGTATAAGGAGCACTTATTAATATTTATAAGTTACTTTACTTTAAGAAGTACTTAATATTAGCTTACTACCTAAAAGCCTTAGAAGGCTACCTCTACTTTAGTATTATAGAGAGCCTATTTAAAGAAAGGTTACTCTATAAGGTATATAAATACCCTATCTACCTCTATAGCTAAATTTATATATTTACTATTAATTAAATTATATATCTTAAGATCCCTTATAGAGGTATTAATAAAAGCTCTCTTAAGCATTATCTTAATTATATACTCTTTATATATATTAAGCTATATAAAAAAAGAGAGGTTTTAATAAATTAGATTAGTATTAAACTCTATAGTAAGCTTTTATATATTATTTATATTAATTAATATATTAAACTTAAAGTATCTATATATAAGGTTAAGTATTAATATTATAAAAGTTTCTTATAGATTATAAAGATAAGTTATTAATATAAGTTTAAAGGTAAAGAAGAAGAAGAAGAAAAAGTATAAAGCTTTATATATAGTAGAGCTTTTTATACTTTTAACTATAAGAACCTCTTATAATAACCTCTTTAGTTAAGGAGTTATCTCTATTTAGTAGTATTTATAGCACCTTATTAAAAGGTTTAGTGAAGCTATTATTAGCTAGGCTATAAGAGCCTTAATAACCTCTTTAGCTCTAATATAATTAGCTTTATGCTATGCAGCTAGCGCTATTACTATTCTGCTAGTCTATTAAGCTATAGCGCGCGTTTAACTTTAAGGTATACTTACTAATAGGAACGTATAAGGTTTCTATACTGTTTTCCTTAATTAGTAGAAGGTATAAGTTAAAGTGCCTATATAGTGTTTCTAGAATTATACCTATATATAAGATAAATTTTGCTATAGTCTTTTTATAGGGGGGCTGCGTTATAACTATAAACTTAAGAAAAATAGTATAGAAACCTTATATATTCCTATTAATAAGTAAACTTTCTAAATATTACTATATAAAATTAAATATATACTTTAGGTAAATAAACTAATAGAATAGTAATAATACTAGCTATATAATATAAAGCTAGTAGTACTATATATAGGAAAGCTAATTATATTAAGGCTAAAGAGGTTATTAAGGCTCTTATAATAATACTACTAAATAGAGATAACTCTTTAACTAAAGAGGTAGGTTATTATAAGAGGTTCTTATAGCTAGAAGTATAAAAAGCTCTGCTATTATATATAAGGCTTTATACTTTTCTCTAAAACTACTAAGTCTTAACTAAGTACCTCCTAAAGGAGAATTTAAGTAAAACTAGGTATAACTAGCGCTATAAGAAAGATATAGGGCTAAGATTACTAATACTAGTATAACTAATAAAATTATACCTAATAATTAAATAACTATCCTTATAACTATTAATTATATATTAATATAACTAAAAGGAATAAAGTAACTATAACTTTATCTAATTAGAATAAAAAGTATAATTATATAAATTACCTATTATAGTAATTCCTATAATTATCTAAAACAAATAAAAACTATATATTAAGTTAGTTACTATAAAAAGTATATATTAATAGAATAATAATTCCCTAAAGTTAATAATATAGTTATTATTAATAAAAGTTAATATTAAATTAAGACTTAAACCTAAAATAATAGAAACTAATAATCTATAATAAATCTATAAACTATAACTTTAATAATACTATAGATCTAGAATATCTAAATCAGATTAAATAAAGCCATAATAATTAACTTTATAGTAAAGTTTTTATAGTTTATTACTTATTATAGTAATTACTTAATTAAATAATTACCTAACTAAGTAAAGGTT
Source organism: Colletotrichum sp. SAR11_239 (assembly GCA_025328985.1). NCBI lineage: Eukaryota > Fungi > Ascomycota > Sordariomycetes > Glomerellales > Glomerellaceae > Colletotrichum > Colletotrichum sp. SAR11_239. The sequence goes on along the minus strand of JAKMWZ010000373.1, from coordinate 14,223 downwards.
TATAAAGAAAAAATATATTATATATATAATAGATTTTTCTATTTAGAATAAATTTTAAAGAAATAAGTAATTTAATAGTTTTATCTATTTAACTACTACTACTACTTATTATTACTACCTTTTACCTATTTTACTATTATTAGTATTATTTCTTTTATATTAATAATAACTATTTATACTAACTATAAATAGTTATTCTTAATTATTAGGAATTTTATTATAATAACTAATAAAATAAAAAGTTTCCCCCTTTTATAATACTATATAATATTCCTACCTCTAATAATATTACTTCGATTATATACTCTTTTATATTTTCCCTCTTCCTCTTCTTTACTAACTTATAATAAATCCTTTATAATATTAGCACCTAACTTTATATATAAATACCTTAAGCCTTATAGTATATCTATTAATATAAATAATATATAAAAGCTTACTATAAAGTTTAATATTAATTAAATTAATAAAACCTACTCTTTCTTTATATAATCTAAAATATATAGAGAGTATATAGTTAAAATAACGCTTAAGAGAGATCTTATTAATACCTCTATAGGGGACCTTAAAATATATAACTTAATTAATAGTAAGTATATAAACTTAGCTATAGAAGTAAATAAAGTATTTATATACTTTATAAAGTAGTCTTTTTTTTAAATAAGCTTTCTATAATATTAAGGTAGAGGTAGCCCTCTAAGGGAATATTAGTAAGTACTTTTTACGCTAAATAGAGAGAGTATTACTAATAATAATATAGCTATTAATAGTAAATAGCAAAGTAGTAATAAGGATAGTATTTAATAGTAGTATAAATAATATATAAGAAAGAGGATAAGTTAGTAGTTTTATAGTTAGTAATTAAGTAATTAAGTAATTATAAACTATATTATTACTAAAGTAAAGTTAAAAATAGTAAAGTTATTAATATATATATATAAGTATAGCTAAAGTTAAGAGAGAGATATAGTTAGAGATTATGATTATATAACTAAAAGCTATATATATTATTAAGAGGTATAAAGTTAGGAAGTCTATTACTTTAAGTTTAATTTATAATATAATTTAAATAATATTAAAATATATTTTAAATTTTTAAACTTTTAAAGTAATATTTAAAACTATTTATATTATAATTATATAAATATAACCTTTATAGCTTAATATACTTAATTCTTTATAAAATATATTTTAATAGAGTTTTCTTTTATAAAAAAATATTTATATAGATATACTTTTTAATTTATTTAGTAATAAAAAAGTAATATTCAAAATAAAGTTTTTAATAAAAATATATAAAGTATTTTTAAAAGTTTTTCTTAAGAATAAATAAATTATAACTAAAAAGATTAATAAATTAAGAAAATAAAAATACATTTCTATAAATATATTTTTAAATAAACTTATTATTATAACTATTCTTTAGTTTATTTTATATTTCTTTCTCTTCTAAAAAAAAAGTTTTTAATTAAAGTTTTTTAATAAGTATTATTAATTCTACTTTTTTTAATATTTAATTATTATAGATATTAAAATATTTATTTATTCTATTAATAATTTTATTTTATTTTAAAAATTATTATAAATTAAAGAAACTAAATTAAGTTATAATTAGTTTATAATCTCTTTATATTAGAAGAACAAATATTAAAACTTTTAAAAACTTTTTAAATAAACTTAAAATAGTTAATATAAAAGATTTTATTTTAAAAAATATCTTTTATATAAAAAGTTTTTATATTAACTTTATTTTTAAATATTATTTTAAAATAGTTTATATTTAAGATTATAAAAATAATTAATAAATTTTATTTTAAAAATAATAAATATTTTATTTTTTATAAATTTATTTATAATAATAAAAATATATTCTTTTTAAAATATAAACTTTTTTTTTATTATTTCTCTATTTTAAATTACCTTTTACTATATATTAATATAAACTATTTTAGAGAAATTAATTTTATTTATATAGTTATATTTAATAAACCTTTATAATTATTATTTAAATCAAAACTTATATATAATAAGTCTATTTAGTTATAATATTTTTCTTCTAAATATTTAAAGTTTAATATTTTTAAATATTTATTTTTAAATATTTAAAAAGTAAAAATATAGCGAGATATTTAGTAATATACTATATACCTAGCCTCTAGCCGTTCACTGTGATTTTTACCTGCTCAGAGCGATAGACCTCCTAACTCCACGCCTCCTAATAATACACACAGCCTTCAGTTACATAATTATAACCTAACAACCTCCTAAGTCTCTAACCACCTCTCCTAACCTTAGCCGCACTTATATATGCACATCAGTTAACAACTTCACCATCTTCAACTTCACTTTAGCAACAATATAGTTTGTGATTACTCAATTACTTATTTACTAACTACTAAACTATCAACCTATCCTCTCTCTCGCATATCACCCACGCCGCTATTAAACACTATCCCCATCACTGCTTCGCCATCCGCTATGCGCTATCCGCTATTAGTCTTCTTGTTCGATCGGGCCGGCTGACGCTTTCGCAGCAGCTATACCATCGTCAGCAACGTTCTCTCTATTAGTTAGCACAAGCTGTACTCACTAATATTCCCCTAGAGGGCTACCTCTGCCTTAGTATTGCGGAGGGCCTGTTCAAAGAAGGGCCACTCTATAGGGTACGCAAGTACCCTACCTACCTCCACTACTAAGTTTACACGCTTACCGTTAATCAAGTTACGCGTCGCAAGGTCCCCTATAGGGGTATTAATAAGAGCTCTCTTAAGCGTTATTCTAACTATATGCTCTCTATATATCTCAGATTATATAAAGAAAGAGTAGGTTTTATTAATTTAATTGATATTAAACTCTATAGTAAGCTTTTACGTATTATTTATATTAATAAGCATATTAAGCTTAAGGTATCTATATATAGGGTTAGATGCTAATATCTTAAAGGTTTCTTATAGGTTAGTAAGGAAGAGGAAGAGGGATAGGCGTAAAGTCCTATGCGTAGTAGAGCTTTTTATATTTCTAGCTATAAGAACCTCTTATAATAACCTCTTTAGTTAAGAAGTTATCTCTATTTAGTAGTGTTACTAAGCTATAAGAGCTTTAGTAACCCTTTTAGCTCTAATATGATTAGCTCTACTATGTGGGTGTTACTACTGCTAGCCTTATGCTGCGCAGCTAACGCTATTACTATTCTGCTGTTCTATTTAGTTAAGGTGCGCATTTAACTTTATATAGTGATGTTTAAAGGGTTTACTTACTAGTAGGAACGTATAGGGTTTCTGTATTATTTTTTTTAATTAGTAGAGGGTATAAGTTAAGGTGCTTATATAGTGTTTCTAGAATTATGCTTGCGTATAGGGTGAATTTTATTATAGTCTTTTTGCGGGGGGGCTGCGTTGTAACTATAAACTTAATACTATATACCTTATAAGAAAGCTTTAGTAAGCACTTATTAAGGAGTAGGTTATATAAGCTATATAGGCTTAATATATTTAAGATATAAAAAGCATTAAGAGTGTAATATCTTTTTAAAAAAGATATATCTTTATTTAACTCTTTAGTCTCTTCTAATTATTATTTATATAATAGTTATAAGTTTAGTTTATTAAATTTTATTTCTATTTTTATTAATATATTATAATTACTTATAAGAATAAATAAGACTTTCTCTTTTCTCTTTTTAAACTAATTATAATAAGTTTTACTATCTAAGCAGTAAGTCCTAGCTAGCTAAGTAATACCCCACTTTTTTAACTAATAGGATTAGCGCTATAGTGAAATATTAGAGATACTAGAAAACAGCATATTATATAATTATTTAACTTTTTATTAATTTAGATTTTTATTATAGTAATTAATAGATCTTAGTAAGCTTAATTTTTTAACTTTTTAATAAAAAAGCTATTAAAACTATTATAATTATTAGCTATACTATTATATATATATTTTTCGCTCTATAGTATTATTCCCTATTATTTTAGCCTTCTAAATACTTTTATAGCTTTCCTAGCGCTATTAATAATAATACTTCTAATCTCTTATTTATCTAACTATTATAGTAAGGCTTTTTAATATCTAGTAATACTAAAAGTACTATTAATATACTTTAAGAGAGCTTATTATTAGAGGAGTACTTAAATACTAATTAATTATACTAAATATTTTACTTAATAAGCTATAACGCTAGATTCTTTACTTTCTTTAACACCTTTAGCTTTAATAAGTTTAGAGGGGGTAAGTTATTAGTAGCACTACTTAATAGTATTACTAAGGCTAATAGTACTATATTATAAAACTAACTATATAATATCTTAATAATTAATAGATCTTTAATCTTAAGGAGAGTATTAATGAGATCTTAGTTTATATAGTTAATAATAATCCTAAAAGATTAAAAATATAATATACTAAAAGCTAATATAGCTACTAATATAGGTATATATTATATTTTATTATAACTTTACTTTCTTCTTTAAAAATCTTAAAGATTATATAAATATAAAGCAGCTTATACTAATTAGTAAAGTAGCTATAATAATCTAATAAATTAAGTAAGTTAAGGTTAACTTAAGAGAGTATTACTATTAGAATAATTTTATACTAATAAGCTATTAGATTAAATATTTACTAATTAATATACTTAAGTATCTCTCCTAGCTAGTTAACCTAGCTAAAATATTTATACTTAGCTTTAATATTAAAAATAGCTTAGTGCTATATATAGTTATTCTCTTTATTCTTAAGTATCTTATTAATAAATTAAATAATAGTAAAGAGGTTTAATATACTACTAATAATATATAACTTAAGGTCTTTATAAGCTATCTCTATAAGTAAATTTATGTATATACTATAGTTTTTATTAAAGCTAATAAAATATTAAACTTACTAATTTTTAATTAATAAGTAAGTATAGTTAATATACTTATAAATAGCTTATTAATTATTAAACTCTTTATATAAGTACTTTAAAGCGTTATTAAAGTTATTAATAATATTACTATAGATAATAAACTACTAAAACTTTATAAAGCTATTATAAATATATTTAACCTCTATATTAATAAGCTAATAAGAAGTAAATATCTTATTTATATAAGCTACTTTATTAAGGGTAGTAGTAATAAAGTTATAAAGTATAATAGCTATTATAGTTTAATCCTTCTTCTTAGTATTAGTTACTTATTTTATATAATACTTATCCTTCTTAATATTAAACTTATTAAGAAGGACCTCTCTATTATTTTATTACTTATATTTAATATTTAAGTTAATATTAATATTAATATAGAAGATATAAAGCTAGAGGTAGATACCTAAATAGATATTCTTTATAATACTATATAAAGCTTCCTTATAATTAGTAATAGTAATAAGAAGTATATAGGTACTAACTTCTTAATAAATAGATTTAAAAGACTTAATAAGCTAGTTATAACTTTTATAGCACTTAGTTAATATAAAAGTAAAGCTAACGTTATATAATAAGCTAATATCTATAATATTAGTAACTTAAAAAAAAAGTATCTTAAAGTAGTTAGTTTTATATATATTATTAAAGCTAAAAACCTCTAAAAACCTCTTCTATATATACTTATACTATAAATAAGTCTAATAGAAAACTTCTAGCTAATTAAGGTTATTAATACTCTATAAAACCTTATACTTAAAGCTATACTACTATAGTTAATAAAATAAAGCTTAAGTAGTAGTCTTACTACTAAAAGCTTAAAAGTAAAGTTTTTAATAAGTATTATTAATATCTTTCTAAGTAAAGAATAACTCTATAGTAGTATCTTAAATAATAGCACTTACTTTATAAGGTTTAATAGCTTTATACTTAGAGAGGCTAGCAATAAGCTTATATTAAGTATCTAATAGTTAATAATAAGTAAGGTAAGTAGCTAAGTTTAAAAATAAGCTATAGTTATACTTCTTATAGCCCTCTTTAAGCTTCTAAGTCTATTTATAGTTATTAGCTTTTATAGTATTAGTAATACTTTATCAAGTATAACTAAGCTTAGAAGTAATAGTCTTATATAAGCTAATACTTTTAGTTTAATATATAATATTATAGTTATAATAGAAGGATTACTATATTAATACTCTATCTTTATCTTTACTGAAACTCTCTTTATAAATAATTATAAATTTATAGGTGTATATATAGATATTTAGATAGTTTTAAAGCTACTAAATAATATTAGCCTATATACTCTTCTAGAGGGTTTAAAATATTATTATAGTTATTATTATAGATTAATATAGCTATTATAATAATAGTAATAGTAGTAGTAATATTAGTAATTTAGGTAAAAAAAATTAAGTAATATGTAATATTAAAGTTAATATATAGTAAGCGCTAATTAATCTAATTAATCTAATTAATTAAAAAAGTAAGGTATTACTTAGCTAGCTAAGACCTACTGCTTAGATAGTAAAACTTATTATAATTAACTAATTATTAAGATATCTACTCTTATTAAGAACTAATTTATAAGTTTTAAGTACCTCTTAAAGACTTAAGAGGATTAAAATAGCTAAATTATCTTTTTTAAGTTTAATTATATTCTTATAGGAGTTTAGAAATATATTAACTTAAGTATTTTAAATATTTTAAACCTCTTTAAGAATTAATATAAAAATATTTCTAAAGTTTCTATTTTTATAAAAAAGGATTATATTTAATATATTTATAAGTATTTAGAATATTATTACTACTAAATTATAAAGAATTAGAAGTTTAAAGGGATTTTATTTACCTCTTTTATTTTTAAGCTTAAATATTTTATAAAGTTTTTAATTAAAAATTTAATACTTTTTAATTATTATAAATTATATCTATATATATAAGAGATTTAAGCTAAATATAAAAGAGATATTTAAGTAATAGATTTTTATAAATATTAAGAAATTTAGAATTAAGTTATAAAGATAACTAATAAAGAGCTTTTAGATTTTATTTAGGTTAAATTTTTAATAGAAGTTAAATTTAAATAAGAAGTTTAAAGAATTATTTTTAGAATATTTTAAACTTTTAGAATATCTTAAGAAATAATTATAACTTATAATAAGGTTTAAATTATTATAAGTTTTATAATAAATAATAAAACTTTTTATTCTATTTTTTAAATAGTAATTTATATTTTAAAGGAATATTTTATAAGAAGAGAATTAATAATTATTATTATTATAAAAGAGGAGTATTTTATTATATTTAAAAAAGTATTTTATTTATTAATTAATTTTAAAGATTTCTATACTCTTTAGTTTATAGTTTTTAATAAAGGATTAAACTATAATATACTAAAAATATAAAGAGTATCTATAATAAGAAATTTTTTTTAAATAATTAAAGTTTAGTTTACTCTTAATTAAACTATTTAGTATTTCTAAAATTATATAACTCTTAAAGAGAGTAACTAAATAACTTCTTCTTTTAAAGAAATAAGAATTTTATTTAAAGGAGTTATAAACTTATAAGTTTAATAAAAAAAAGCTACTTAAATAGCTATTTTATAATACTTAAGAGAAGATCTAATTTATAATAAAACTTAATATTAAGATATATTTTAAACTTTATAACTTTTTAAGTAATACTTAAGATTATTTATATTTTAATTATATAAATATAGATTTTATAGCTTAATATATTTAGTTTCTTATAGAATATACTTAAATAGAATTCTCTTTTATAAGAAAATATTTATATAGATATACTTCTTAATTTACTTAGTAATAAAAGAGTAATATTAAAAATAAAGCTTTTAATAAGAAATATAAAACTATCTATAAAATTTTTATTAAAAATAAATAAACTATAGCTAAAGAGATTAATAATTTAAGAGAATAGAGATATATTTCTATAAATATAGCCGCTAGCCTTATATTGTGGAATTTAACTAGTATTAACTGCGAAAGCTAGACTAGTCCCCTTGCCCTCTGCTAATAACCTTTAGGTCATATAACTATAGTTTAGACTTAGATATCTTCTTTACCTCTACACTCCTCTATCAGTCAGTCCTTTAGGACTTCAACTATTATAATAAGCCTTAACTGTCTTTCTTTAGCTGCCTCTATCTCCATCAGTCTCCTCTATCTCTTACGCTATATTCGATCTGCGCCCGTCTTCTAAGTCTCCCCTGCTGTTTGGACGTCTGCGCTGTGAGCTCCGCCAGGCGCGGGGGCCCTGAGGCCTCTATGCTATCGCGCCGTTCAGATAACGTCTTCTGCCCTGCTACGCAGTCTTAACGTGGGAAGAGCCCTGCTGCTATCAGCTATACTCTCGCCATCAGATTCACCCTTCCCAACTTACTAACGTTCCGCTCAGGCCGCTTTAGCTATCTTAAGGAAGCCTGTAAAGTAATCATAAGTATTAAGATTGTTATTAATAGCCTCGACTATCTTTATATTAATCTTAAGGCTATATAACTCTATTATATAGCTGTTATTAGCTATCTTAAGTAGGTACTTCTAGGTGAATTTAAAGAGGGTTTTTTTATTAGTGAAAAGAAGGTTGATAAACTTAGAGCCCTTAACTTTGTTAACATTAGTCTCTTAGATTAAGTCGTCTAGTGCAGCTTTGCTTAGCCTGCGCGGAGTTATAATAAGTAGGAAAGATAGGAAAGTTATTATAGTCGCCGCGCGTATAGGAGGATGTGAGGAACAGGCTTAAGGCCTTATTTGAATAGTTAAGTTCTTATACTATAGCTATAAGAACCCTTTTAGCTATAGTAGCAAAGAGTTATACTATTAAGTTTGCGCCCTTAAGTGTAGGTTTAAGCTATTGCTAGGCTCCTGCTGTGTTGCAGACGACGCCTTTACGACGTTATGAACGACGCTCTCGCTAGTACGTTTTGCCGCTCTACCGCCTGCCTGCCTGCCTACCTACCCTCTTCTATTGGGGATAAGTTAAGCTGAGTATTAACAACTAGTTATATTAAGATTTGTTTGCTTTATTGAGATTAGGTATAGGTTAAAGTGCTACTATTAGGTTTTAGTATTGTGAAAAAAAGTATAGAGTGAACTGTGATACCTACTTATATAGGTTGACTAGACTGCTAATATTTCTATAAATATTCCTTTAAATAAGTTTATTATTATAGTTATTTTTTAGTTATTTTTTAATTTTTTTCTTTTTTAAGAAAAAAGAAGGTTTTTAATTAAAGTTTTTTCTATAAATATTATTAATTTTACTCCTCTTTAATATTTAATTATTATAGATATTAATATATCTATTTGTTTAATTAATAATTTTAACTTTCTTAAAAATTATTATAAACTAAATAAATTAAATTAAGTTATAGTTAGCTTATAATCTCTTTATATTAGAAGAATAAATATTAAAATATTTAAAAATTTTCTAAATAAACTTAGAAGAGTTAGTATAGAAGATCTTATTTTAAAAAATATCTTTTATATAAAAAGTTTTTATATTAACTTAATCTTTAAATATTATTTTAAAATAGTTAATATTTAATATTATAAAGGAATTAAAAAGTTTTATTTTAAAAGTAATAAAGGTCTTATTTTTTATAAATTTATTTATAATAATAAATAACTATTTTTCTTTAAATATAAATTTTCTTTTAATTATTTCTTTTTTTTAAATTACTTTTTATTATATATTAATATAAGCTATTCTAAAAATATTAATTCTACTTATATAGCTATATTTAATAAACCTTTTTAACTATTATTTAAATTAAAACTTATTTATAGTAATTTTATTTAGTTTTAATATTCTTATTTAAGATATCTTAGGCTTAATATTTTTAAATCTTTAGTTTAAAATATTTTAAAAATAAAAATTAAAAGCTTAATATAGTTAAAATATAAGGAATATATAATAGTTTATATATAGAAAATAATTTTAAGAGAACTTTTAAAAAACTAAAGTTTATATTTATATTAAAAATATTTTAAGATCTTTTTAACTATTTAGTTACTTTATTAGAAACTTTATAGCTTTTAGTTATTAAAAATAAGTATTTTTAAAAACTTTATAATTTCTATTTTTATTTAAAAATATATTTTAAAGTTTTTTATATAATCTTAATATTTAAAAACTAAGTTTTTAAGTAGAAAAAAGTATTTATTAGCAGTCTAGTCAACCTATATAAATAAGTATCGCAGTTCACTCTATACTTTTTTTCATAATACTAAAACCTAATAGCAGCACTTTAACCTATACCTAATCTTAATAAAAGCAAACAAATAAATCTTAATATAACTAGTTGTTAACACTTAGCTTAACTTATCCCTAGCTATATAGAAGAGGGTAGGCAGGTAAGTAGTAGAATAGTAAAATATACTAGTAAGAGCGTTATTCATAACGCTATCATTCGCAAGCACGTTATTCACAACGCTATCATTTATAAAAACATTATTTATAATATAAAACGCTAATAACACTTATAACTAATATAGCTAGAGCCTAATAATAGCTTAAACCTATACTTAAGGGTGTAAACTTAATAGTATAACTCTTTACTACTATAGCTAAAAAGGTTCTTATAGCTATAGTATAAGAACTTAACTATTTAAATAAAGCCTTAAGCCTATTCCTAATATCCTCTTATATATATAATAACTATAATATCCTTTCCCCTCTTTAAATACACACACAAACTAAGCAAAACTAAACTAAATAACTTAATCTATAAAACTAATATTAAGAATATTAAAGGCTCTAGTTATAGCTTACTTACTTATACTAATAAGATAACTCTTCTTAAATTCACCTAACTATACTTACTTAAAACTATAACTAATAAAGATAATCTATAGTAGTTATATAGCTTTAAGATTAATATAGATATAGTTAAAGCTACTAATAATAATCCTAATACTTATAAATACTTTATAAGCTTCCTTAAGATAGCTAAAATAGCTTAAGCACTTATTAGTAAGTTAGGAAGAGTAAATATAGCGAGAGTATAGCTAATAGTAGTAGGGTTCTATATTAAAACTGCACAGCAGGGCGGAAGATATTATAATAGCATAATAGCATAGAGGCCTTAGGGCTGCTATGCCTAATAGAGTAGTATAGACGTCTAAATAGCAGAGGAGAAGAAGATAGGTATAGATTAAATATAGCGTAGAGTTAGAGGTAGCTAGAGGAAGACGGTTAAGGGTTATTATAATAGTTAAAGTTAGAGGAGTATAGAGGCGAAGGAGATATCTAAGTCTAAAAGTTATATAACCTAAAGGTTATTAGCAGAGAGCGAGGGGACTAGTCTAACTTTCACAGTTAATACTAGTTAAATTCCACAATATAAGGCCAGCAGCCTATAGAAAAAAGTATTTATTTATACTATATAATAAAATAATAAATAAATAATTATTAAGATTTTTAGCTATATTAAATATAAAAAATAAGCTAAAAAAAGGAATTAATTTAAAGCTTTTTCTACTTTATATAAAAAAGTTTATAAAAAGAATTAAGAAAGCTAGAAAAAAAGTAATTACTAAAAATATTAAGATAAAAATAGTAATAAATCTATTAAAAGAGCTATAAAATAAAGTAATATTTATAGGAATTCTCTTATTTAATACAAATTTATACTTCTTAATATACTAAAAATTACTAAATAAAGTTAAATAGAAATAATTTAAAAAATATATAAACTTATAAATATTAACTTATAAAGTTTTAAAATCTCTTAATTTTTAACTTTATTAAAATAAAATATATATTTATAGTTATAAAATATATTTTTTTAAAAAAAAAAGAAAAAGAAAGATAAATAAAAGAAAGTTTAAAATAGCTTTATATAAATATATTAAATATCTTATAAGATATATACTAAATATATATAATCTCTATAAAATATAGATCTTAATTTTTAAAAAAGTAATTATTATTTATAATATTATATTTAATAAAAATAAGTTTTATTTAAAAAAGAACTTTAAAGAAACTTTATAGATTAAAGAGGCTAAAGTTATTATAAATCTTATTAAAAAAGTAATTAACTTCTTTAGCTTAATTTTATAAAGACTTAATATCTTTATAAAAAATAATTTTATTTTAAGAGAAGAAGTTACTATATAAATAGTATAATAAAATATAAAAAGTAAAAACTTAATTAAAAGAGCTTAATAAGCTTTATTTATATTTAAATATATATTTAACTTATTTAGTTAAATATATTTTAAAAGTAGTATTTTTATTATTATTTTTAAAATAATAAAAAAGCTAAATATATTAAATAAGAAAAATTATTTAAATATAGATAAAATTAGCTTAAAACTAATAATAAAGTTACTTAAAAAATAAGACTTTTTAGATTTAGTTAATAACTTAAAAAAAAGCTTTTTCTAACTTTAAGATTAATTTAATTTAGAGGATATTAGTAAAGAAATCTTATAACTATTATAAAAAACTTATATATTTATAAAATATAAAAAAAGTTATATATAAGCTAATAAATTACTTCTATTTAAAAAAAAGCTTTTATACTTATAGTTAATATACTATCTATACTATATATTACTATAAAGTAAATAAAGAATTTATTTTTTATTATTTTTATATTATTTTAGTAAAAAGAAAATAAAGAAAACTTATAATATAATATTTTATATTTAATAATATAAAGTACTATTTAGAGATTTCTAAAAAAGAAATTCTCTTATAAAATAGATTTTTAGAAGTAAGAACTAAAATCTCTTCTTAATAAAGAAGATAGATTATATTATATTATATTTTTAGCTTTTTTAAAGAGCTAAAATAATTTAGAGAAATAACTTAAAGATATATAAATACTATTTTATATAGCTACTTAAGAAGAGATTAAAAAGTTATTTTATAAAAGAATATAGAGGTTAATAAACTATAGATATATATACTTAAAACCTTTTTTTTAAAGTAAGTATTTATTTATAAGTTTAATAAAGATAATTATTTAGATTAATATAAAGTAAAGATTTATATAAGAGGGGATTTTTAGAAAAAAAGATTAAAAGAGATATATATAGTAATACTTATAATATATATATTTAGAGTTATTATAATATTTATAGTAAAGTTTAATTTAAAAATATTTTAATATAATATTATTAATATATTTCTTAATATAGATATATTTAAGAATAAAATACTAATTACTTATAAGTTTCTTTTTAAAAATATAATACTTTTAGTAGATTATATTATTAAAAGCTTTAATAATAAGTATATTAAACTTAAGAGAGTATTCTATAAATTTTATAATATATTACTCTTATAGTATAAGGAGTTTTACTTAATATTTAGAAGCTTAGGACTTAAAAATTTAAAAAAGGACTTATATCTCTTCTAAAACTTAAACTAAGAAGTTTTTATTATTTTCTATATTAATAATATTTTTATATTATTTTATAAAAATAATAAATAATACTTAAGAAGGGTAATAAATAAGATAATAAAGACTTATAAAGTTAAAAAGTAAAGCTTTATTAAGTAATATTTTAAAATATAAATTATTAAGGATTAAGTAGTTTATAAGATCTATTTTATTTATAACTTATATATATAAAGAATTACTATTTATTTTAATCTCTATAATAAAATATATCCTTTTATATTACTCTTATTAAGAGAGCTTATAAAGAATAATAGCTAAATAACTCTTTAATAAGTTAAATTATTCTAAAAAATAATAAGATCTATTTTATATATTACTATCTTTTTATAAATAAATATAGCTTTTTTATTTTTAATATTCTTATAATTTTTTATAAATCTTTTTAAAGAATATTTTTATATAATAAGATATATATTTTATTACTTTTTTAATATTTATTTATTTTATAGTTTACTTTAATAGCTTAAAGGATAAACTTAGAAGTATAATAGTTTTTTTTTATTACTAAAGATACTTTATTTATAGATAACTTAGATTTCTATTAATTTTTATAAAAATATATTATAATAATATTTAGAAGAGTAATTTAGTAGAAAGCTATAAAATAAATAACTATTATAATATTAACTATAGAAACTAAGCTCTTAAGTTTTAATAAAACTATAAGAGAAATAGTTATTCTGTAAAAGAGTATATAATCGAAGTAATATTATTAGGGGTAGGAATATTATATAATATAGCAAAAGGGGGAAACTTTTCGTTTTGTTGATTATTATAATAAAATTCCTGATAATTAAGAATAACCATTTATAGCCAGTATAAATAGTTATTATTAATATAAAAGAAATAATACTAATAATAGTAATAATAGGTA
>JAKMWZ010000372.1:0-43402 GCA_025328985.1 Colletotrichum sp. SAR11_239 | reverse complement strand
CCCCCCATCCCCCCTTTTTTATGATTTTTGCATCCTCCCAGCAACCAAAGGGGCTTTTTCCCTTTTCCAACCCTCCTCCTTCACTCTCCAACCACACGCTAGCGCTCTGAAACGCTGAGCCTGCCCCCTACTTTGATGCCTCACTGACGATCAGCACCGACATGTTCCGTCAGTGCTGAGCAGCGGCAGCACACGAGAAAGCAGCAGCATCGCCATCACCCATCCTCTGGCGAACGGCCTCGCCGTCAAACCTGTCAGAAGAGACAGTCACCAGACCAAGCCCGGACGCGACAACACGACGACGCGAAACAGCAAACAGTCATAGACCACCGCCACGGCCACGATGACAAACGAACATTGAAGCGAAGCGCGGTCAGGAATGCGCGAAAACGGCACCTTGGCGCTTGCGCTGCTTTCGGCCACCCGCGGTCCCTCTGCTAGGAATTCTATGGGCCACGGCAGCAAACAGACGGCTTCCGACGTGTGAGTCATTGACTCCAGACCGGCTCCAATCGGCCACCACCAGCCATGGCAGGGGTATGTGAAAAAGCATTGCAAAGGCTGGGTTGGGCGTGTTTGTCGCTCGCCTCCCACTCATAGCAGTGCCAACCAAGGGCTCCATCCCCCCGTCGTAAGACTGCCCCGTACTGTGTACGCGAGCCTCGCCACGCCGCGGCCCATCACGGCCCATCTCTGGAACCCGAACTTTCACCCGAGAAAACTCTGTCGACACCCATCAGGACACTCAGACTTCCCTAAATGCGCGGTAAGTCCGATGTGGACGAGGAGGCCTTGGGCACTTGTCGACATCGTATCGACGTCTGTTTCTTTTGCACAACCGCTTCCAATTTCGTGACGCTCTGGCGCTGCTTCATCGTCGTGGCAGAGATGGGCACTTGCAGCAGTCTTGCAGATGCAAATTTCACCGTAATCTTACTGCCAGGTATCGTGTACCAGGGCTTGACGGAGACTGGGGGCCTCTGGTCTGTGCGTCCAAAGTACCTCTGGATCCGCTCCGAAGTCGAGGTACATTTCCAGGTCGTCGGCTTCGCCCTGCGCGACTCATGCATGTGCGAGCTTCTCCTAGACACACAGCAGCAAGGCAAGGCCAAGCCATAAGTTTTTTCATCTCTGGGACGCGCCGCGAACGAGAGTTCCAGCATTTGGAGCATCTCGGCCTCGCGGGGCCTGGCGAAGCTCCATCTGCGCTACTACGACTCATGCAACTTCAAACACCACCATCCGACAGCCTCGTTGAACAACTCTCACGACATAGCCTCCAGTGTCGCATCAAAACGACTGTTTAAATTGTCGAACTTTGACGGCCGCTGTCCTTGGGCTTTGGGCAGCGGTTGATGGACAACTGACGTGCCCAACGACGTCTCACGAGTCGCTCTCTATTCCCACCGTTAACTGGTAATGTGTCCACACGCTGGCACGCAATGAGGCTTATCGCGAGCGCGTCATTCCGTGTCAGCTACCCTGACTCTCCCACAACCCGCAAATCTAGCCATCTGTCCATTCCAGCCTTGCCCACCGCATGAAGTCCAAAAACTACTTGCGTCTCGCAAACCACCCCTCATGTCTCCGATTTCGTCCCCATCCCCCCAAGCCGGGGTCTTCTCCGATCGGGGGCCGTTCAAGCCATAAGCCGACAAGGGGACCTTCTTACTCGCTTGGATTCACAGCATGTCCATCATCACAAGCCGGACGACGTCGTGTGGTGCCATTTCTTGGTCGGGTCTCCCTTGGCTTTAGCGCTCTTCCAGAAGCCTTCGTCATGCACCGGCAAAGTTCCTCGTCTGATATGCCCGACTCGAAGAAAGAACCGAAGAAAAAAACCATGTTGTCATTTACCACCGTTCGATGTAAGGGTACCGCTACATTATCCGTACACCATCCAATTACAAAGGTAAGCCAAAGCAAACAGCAAGCCAACATATGAGCGCCCAATGAAAGAGAGAGAAAAAAGCTATTTTTTGCTTTCCGCGCCGCCTTCCCAACACGTGCTCTACTCCGAAGTACATGGATATGGTCATCGGGCTTCCGAATGTTCGAAGCATTTTCCCTTCCGTTTCTTTTTGTCTTCTCTACTTTGTCTGAACAAGTACAGCCACTCACCCCATTTAGGCAACACAAGAAGAGATGACAGTCGTAGGTTTCTATTTTCTCCGCCTCGTCGTCGTTTCGAATTCCTCCTCTTTCTATGACATGTAGTACTTGGGACCCTCTCCTCCCTGGGGAACCTGCCAGTTGATGTCCTGGTTGGGCGCCTTGATGTCGCACGTCTTGCAGTGGATGCAGCTACGAATCGAGACAGAGTCAGTCAACCATCCATCAGAGGCTCCCTGAATCATTCTTCAGGCGGACAAGGACCTATCGCGACAACGGGGGAGGGGATGGAAAAAACTCACTTTTGCGCGTTGATCTGGAATCGCACTCCAAGCTCCTTGGTATCGTCCTCGACATACTCGTACACACCCGCCGGGCAGAAGCGGTTCTCGACGCCCTTGAACTGGGGCCACGTCTCCCGCGTATGCTTCTCCCAGTCCTTGACCTGCAGGTGCACGGGCTGGTCCTCCTCGTGGTTGGTGCCGGTGCGGCTAACGCTGGTGAGGATATCGAAGCTGATCTTGCCGTCGGGCTTCTCGTACTCGATCTTCTGGAACCGGTCCGCAGGCTTCGTCGCCGCGTGGTCCGGCGTTTTGTGCTTCAACGTCCAGGGCACCCGTCCCTTGAGCACGTACGCCTCGAGGCCCGAGTACATGATGCCGCCGTAGAGGCCTAGCGGCGTATGGAACGAGGGGCGGAAGTTGCGCACCTCCTTGAGCTCCTTCCAGATGGACGAGTTGCGCAACTTGTCCTCGTAGTCGTAAAGGAAGACGGTGCCTTCCTCCTCCCCGGCCTCGCTGCTGGAGAGGGCGTCAAAGGCCGCCTCGGCGGCCAGCATACCCGACTTCATCGCGTTGTGCGTACCCTTGATCTTGGGTAGGTTGACGAAGCCGGCCGAGTCGCCAATCAGCGCACCACCTGGGAAGGCGCACTTTGGTATGCTCTGGAACCCGCCCTCGATCAGGGCGCGCGCGCCGTACGTCAGGCACTTGCCGCCCTCGAGGACCTCCTTGTACATCGGGTGGTGCTTCATCTTCTGGAACTCCTGGTAGGGGGAGACCCAGGGGTTCTCGTAGTCGAGCGCGACAACCAGTCCGATGGAGACGAGGTTGTCGCCAAAGTGGTACATCCAGCCGCCGCCGTAGAGGTCCTTGGACAGCGGGTACCCCATGGAGTGCGTGATGCTGCCCTTGTTGAACTTCTCCGGCTGCACCTCCCAGACCTCCTTGACGCCCAGGGCGTACGTCTGGTGCTGGCTGTCACGGCGGAGGTCGAACTTGTTGATGACCTGCTTGCTCAGACTGCCGTGGCAGCCCTCGGCGAAAAGGGTGCAGCGCGCGTGGAACTCCATGCCGCGCTCGAAGGCCTCCTTGGGCTTGCCGTCGCGGCCCATGCCGAGGTCGTTTGTGGCGACGCCCTTGACGCTGCCGTCAACCTCGTTGTAGAGGACCTCGGAGGCGGCGAAGCCCGGGTAGACCTCGACGCCGAGCTCCTCTGCGCGGTCGCCGAGCCACTTTGTGAACTGGTTGAGGGAGACGATGTAGTTGCCGTCGTTATGCATCTGAGGCGGGGTGGGGAGGGGGATGGAGGCGGTCTTTGTGAGGAAGCGCATGCGATCGCCGCCGGCCGGGGTGGCGTACTCGAAGCGGTCGGGGTTGTCTTCGGCGAGCCAGTCGGGTATGAGCTCGTTGATGGCGGTGGGCTGGATGACGGCGCCCGAGAGGATGTGGGCGCCCATCTCGCCGGCCTTTTCGAGCAGGAGGACGCGGAAGTCTTCGTTGCCGGCCTCGTTGGCGAGCTGCTTCAGGCGGATCGCGGCGCTGAGTCCGGCGGGGCCTGTGATGTTGCGTTTCGTCAGCCATGTTGCCCTTGTTAGTTCGTAGATGTACGGGGTGAAGCATTACCGCCGCCCACGATACAGACATCGACCTGGTCTGATTCGCGCTCAATGGACGCGGGGTCGAAGTCCTCCTCCTCATCGCTGCGTCGTGGCCTGCTTGTCGTGAATGTGCGGGCGCCCAGGGGGCGGAAGACGGTGACGGAGGAGGAGGCAGCCCGTGTTGAGGGTAACCTGCTGGTCGGCGTCCTCCTGGAGGTTGTGCTGGAGAGGTATGCTGCTTGCGCTTGTGCGGGGTGTGTAGGGCGGTAGCGGCATCTTGAGAGGTTGCGGGTGCTGCGCTGCAGGCTCCTCGCGAGGGGCGAGGCGCTGCTCATCTTGACTTTCGTGCGGTTTGTCGAGCTCCGAGAGGAGGGGCAGTGGTGAAGGGGTAGATTTGCCCAAGTGTAATGGAGGGGCAGCTCTCAAAGGCGGGAGGCGAAGAGTCACGAGCAGCAGCTCCAAAGGCCTCGTCGTCGTTGTCGTCGTGGGCGGTCGTCTCCAAGGCCGGATTCGTCGTTAGACCGTCTTGGGGTTGGTCGAGCTGGCAACGGACCGCAAGCCGTCGGCGCAATTGAGTTTCTCGCTGAACTACGAAAGGCAGCTGTACCTCGGCAGAATGAGGGCACTAATTAGTCAATTGAGAGGCAGTGGTGAACACTGAAAAGCGGCGGGACCTGCAGTTTTGCTCGTCGAGGGCAGCGCGGCGGGACACTTAAAAAACGGACTCGACCGGGGCCCTGCAGGCGGAGAGAGCTTCTCACGTTCCTCTAATACGTAATTGGGGCAGAGGCGTAAATGGGGGAGGGGACCAAGATTGAATGACACTGCGACTGCGATCCCACCCACCTTCCAAGGGCCAAAACCAAGCTCGGGCCCTGGTTTCCGGTTGCTGGTGATAGCCGAGAGAAACCGGTCCTGGGGATTCTGGACTCGGACGATACTTCCGCGATGCAGCCAGGCGAAGGCCAAAGAACAGGTAGACGGCGAGTAAATCCTGCAAGCTCGTTTGGCAGCTGAAAGGTACCTCCGTACCAAGAGCAACGAACCGTGGACCGGGAGAAGCCGAGTTACTTGGAGTATTAACCGTCTGCAGCGCAGCGCAAAGAGAGGGCTTGGAGGGCTAAGGTCTTTAGCTTTCTGGGGTCCCGGGCCGCCAACGTCCAATCAGGGAGCTCAAATTTCAAATTCCAGAGTGGGTTCCTCCGATGTCGTCTCGGTCACAGGCACAAAGACGCCGTCGGCGTAATGCTCGTTTTTGCCGAGATTGACGTTTGCAGATGGAGACTTGCGTTCGGCATCATGATTTTTTTGGCCGATTTCTATTACTACGAATGAGCTGTTTCTATTGCTGTAGGGCTTTGCTCTGCTTTGTGCGTACAATACTACTGCGTCTACTTGTCCCCCGTCTTCTTGCTCTGAGTGCGCGTCGGAGCGACCTTTTCTGGCGATGACGGGTAACTTGGTGGCTCGTCTGATTGCTTGGTGCCCCAGTTGCTTTCCGTCGAACCCACCGTGAACTCCAGGACCCCGCCGTGGTAGAAGAAGTCGTGAGTGATCCAGTTCTTCGTGTACGGCTCCCCGTCCAGCGTCGCGCTCTGGATGTATATGCCCTCGGCCAGCTCTTTGGCGTTCGCGGCCACCTTTCGGATAACGGCGGGCTTGGCACCCCGCGATTTGATCCGGACCTCGGGGAAGAAGGGCGGGATGAGCAGGTACACGTCCTGCCCCGCGACAGGGAAGAATCCCATCATGGCTAGACCGCTGAAGGCACCCATGGCGCAGTCGTCATTGCCGGGGATCCCGTTAATGCTGGCGTTGAACTGGGACGGGATGTAGCTCCGGGCGGTGCGGGAGCTAAGCCCGGGCCGGCCGGCGTAGTGGAACTGGAAAACGGTCAGGAAGCCCTGTTCGTTCCCCATGTACACGATGTTACCGCCGTGGTAGTACTCCAGCCGGTCGACGAACGCGCCCCGACCGCCCATGAGCTCCATCAGCGTGTCGTGGTCCTGCGGCGCGAAGAACGAATACAGCCATGGGGAACCCTCGTACGTTGACTGCCAGGTGTCAAAGTAGCAAAGGTGCTGCTCAGTGTTTGGTGAGCAGATGCGGGTGTTTTGGTATTCAAACGAGCCGTTAATTAGTCGTGGCATCAGGAATCCCTTGTACTTTGTCCGGTCGATTGCCTTGCCGTCCTTGTTCTGGATAAGGTCCACCTGATCGGGATTCCATAGGTTCTGCCAGTTGGCGCTGCGTTGCATGTACTTCTCATAGTCGTCGTCGAAGCCGAGCCCCTTTGCCATCTCTGCTATGCAAAAGTCGTCATACGCGTATTCAACAGTTCGCGATATCGAGCGGCTGTTTGGTCCGCTGGAGATCTTATCCATGTGATCCTTGGCGATGTACCCTAATCCAAACCAACTCTCGAGGTTTCCGCGGCCCTCAACGCCAAAGTTTTGCGGTGCAACTATATGAATGCGTCAGAGGAGCTCATTTCAGCATCTTTCAGGCTACTTACTCTCGGCATCGGAGACCACTGCCTCGTACGCCGTCTTCCAGTCCACACCGTCACTGATATTCTTCAGATAGGCGTCAGCAATGACGATGTCGGCGTTGGAGCCGCCCTGACTGTATCCTTTGCAGAATGACATTCTACAGTCGGGCAGCTTGCCTACAAATCTGTAAATATCAACTAATGCTCTGACCATCTCAGTTTGCGCGACCGGGTCGATAATTGTGAGCAGGGGATGCTGGGCACGAAAGGAGTCCCATATGCAGTAAAAGGAGTCAAAGTAAGGTTCCTTCGACTCCCAGAGCGGGTTCTCGCCAGTGTAGTTCTGAGGAGAGAGCATGCTTCTGTAGATTCCAGACCAGAACGTGATCTGCATGTCTTTACTGACGCCTGTGGGATCGACCTCGACGGCGGAGAGCTTCTCTGCCCAGATGGATCTGGCGGCCTTCACGGTTCCGTCAAAGTCGAACTTTGGAATCTCAGCTTCCGCGTTCTTGCAGGCCTTCTCCACGGAGATGAAGGACAGGCCGACGCGGGCGAGGATTTGCCTCTTCTTGGGACGCTCAAAATGTAGCCACGCGCCGGCGGCACCCGTCGGGTTGTAAAAGCCTCTGGTGAACTCCGAGAGGTGCTTCTGGTCCTCGTGGGCGTTCTCGCCTTCAAAAACACCCGACTTTCGTATGGTGGCACCTCGGAAATCGGCACAGAAGAATGCCGAGTATGTGCCTTGCCCAAACGAAGGCCTGAACGTGCCGTCTCCTATGATGCGGCCGTCTTCATAGACTTGAATGCCGCCACTGGACCTGCTCTGGGCGATGTCGGTGAGATCAATCATAATCAGCGGATTGCTCACAGCGGTGATGGTGTCCTTGTTGGCCACATCCTCATACGTGACAGTCTCATTTGGTGAGAAGGAGAACCGGAATAGGGTCGTGTGCTCGCTGGCCGTCATCTCGGCCCGAACACTATTGGAGAGGTCGACGGAGAAGTATCCGGGGCTGGCTCGGACAGAGTCGTTGACACGGTAGAGGCTTCTTTGCTCAGTGGTGAACTTGCACATAGTGTAGTTGTCGTTTGGACACCCGGGATGGACGAATAATGGGAAGTTTCCGAGAGACGGAGACTACGGATGGTATTAGCCTGGCTGTCTTGGGTGAGATTATTCATGGTTTGGTGTCTTACGCCTCCAGTTCCTGCTCAGAGAATTAGCTGACAGTCGTGACGGCCACAACAAGCCTACTCACCCGAATCATGTAGGTGGGAGAAACCCGTGATCTTCGAATTATCGGAAACCCAACCCGCGGCGTTTTCAGCACGAGAGTCGGTGTCCGCGCCGGCTTTGGCCATGCCTGTATTTCCTCTCAGTGACCGTGAGCTTTATGTATCGATTACTATATCACCAACCATATGGGAGTGTCGCGCCGGGAAACACATGACCGCCGTTCACAGTCCCGATCAAGGGATCTATGTATCTCAGAATGGGATGTTGAGTGTGTAGATTTGACTTGGAAAAGATAAGTCCAGCCAGTCCGCCAGCGCCCGAGATAGGCCACCAAAACACGAGGCAGACGACGACGAAGGCGAACACCAGCAAACGGACAGGCCTCGAAAGACCGATGGCAGGGACGAGGACAGCCATGTTGAGTGGTGGGTCTCAGCGACAGCGGCAAGAGTCGCCGAGATTGAGACACGGAGGGTTCGGTAGAAGATGCTGCCCGTCAAGACGCCATGCGGTTGGAAGAACTTCTGCCACTTTCCTTGATTGGCGTAAGCTGCTTACTGTTGCCTCATCCAGATGCTGGCCCCTGCAGGTGTCAGAGCAAGACCACGAGGTCTGGCCAAGAGAACAGAAACTGGTCAGCGAATTGCGCAGAAGCCGGATCAGCGAAAGAGTTGTCCTCTGCGGATAGGAAGAGAACGTAAGTGACCAGGGAAGTTTTGCTGGCTAAAAGACGGTTTTGTTTTTTCTTAGTCTTGACGTTGACGTAGTAAGGTTAGGATCATGGAGTGTTTTCTTGGCCAGGAGGCGGGCGATCGCCGTGGAATGATCAACTTCAGCCGAAGGTTAGGTAGGTCTCGCGTCTCGTAGTGGACGGCGTCCGCCAGTCTTGGCTCCGGCACGAATGAACAGGTATGTTTTGCGGCCGGTAAGGTTCGAGCATCCAGAGTCAAGACATCGATGAAGCTATGATTCGGGGGGCAACTGGACACATGTGCTGCTATTTGAAGACAGGCAGACCCTGTCCAGAAACGAAGGACGCCCGAGTTTCCAGCACGATGGGATAGGAAGGAGAAGGGGAGGGGGGCAAGAGCAAGGGCAGCTGTAGCAAGGGGTGGTCTTGTCTCGCGTCTCGTCGATGGAGCCACGCACCATTTTTGGGTCACTTCATCATTGGAAAGCAGTAAGAACATGTTGCTAAGTGGTTAGTTAGCTTCATCTGGCTGACGGAGAAATCTGGCTCCTGCAACCATCCCGTCAGCTGGGCATGCACGCCAGACGCGCTGATTCAGATTGGGGATGCGGAGGACGCGGGCTTGTCCGTCTTTGGTGTATGAAGAAAGCTGAAAAGCAACGCCAGACACGCTCGCTACAGAAGGTCTGACAGCACCTGAAGCACGCTCTCAGGGCTGGGCGATGGCAGGCCGCAGGGCACCCGACATCGCCTAGGAGCAGCGGGACCACAATTAAGGTTAAATGTTAGTGCAACTTGTCCCGTTTTGCCCATCGTTCCTAACATGGAATGCCTCCGGTAAATTACCCGAGGCAGCACTACCCAGGGCAGGTCTGCATCTTCTCCAATTTGCTTCCCCCTCCGCGTCGTCCTTCTTCTGTTATCAACCCCACTCTAGCTCTCTCCTCAGACAGAGAGAGGTTGATACTGCGACGACAACCGCCTTATTTTCCCACACACACATCCTTACCATCGAGCACGGTCCGAGACTCTGTAACGGCAACGTCGAATGATAGGCAAAGTCTCTTTTTCTAATCGTACTCGTAGGTTCGACTCTCCATGCTCTGGCAGAGCTCGTCCCGACTCTGGGTAGTCTTCCAGCAACGCGTCCAAGCGGACCACCTTCATAAACATGAATTGAACACACAAAAAGCATCTGCGAACGCACCAACTCATGCACAGCGTTCCTTCCGGACACTGCCGCGTCAAACCCCGGAAGACAGCTTAGCTTCTGGAACAATCCTTTGAAGGTTCCAACAGACTCCCGTCATACCAAGTGTTCAACCCGGCAGTGGAACACCTCCACTCATCCATCCCAACGACAGCATGCCTCATCGGGAGAACCACCAATCCAATGCGCCAAGCCGAGTGGCTGCCGTTGTCCGTCTCTTAGCATGGGGAGATCCAACTGCATGACGGCGGAGAACCCTGCTCGAATCCCCTCCAGCGAATCCCACTTTCATTACTCAAGCCAAACCAACTTCTGCCCTCCCGCCGGCAACTCTGGTGGGAATGTGCCTGGTCCGGAGGAGACACCTGTCAAGCGGCTCAGTGTCCCATCCCGTCTGAGAACGCAGTCTGTCTCTACTCTAGGCGATGAAGCCCGCGGGAAACATCCAAAACAAATCGACTGGCCTGAGCTTTGGACCTTATGCCTGTCGTATCAGCTCTTCTCCATGCTACTAAAACGTCGCGGAAGCCCACGACTTTCCTCTCTTAGTGACCCGCGGTTGTTGGTTCTCCCACCTGATCGTGTTGTCTCCTCATCACCTCCTCATCCCCCACTTTGGTGCTTACAGCTTGGTGGACACTAACACGCAGAGCGACATCATAATCCGCTCCAATACGACGACATACCATACAACGTTTCCTTCCCCCGCACACTGATCGTCCCCGCCCAACACCATTCCAAGGTCACGCGAACCGGTTCATCTCGACCAGGACAAGCATGACCGGCAGCTAGTCTGACTACCGTCCTCTCCGGCCTTCATAAATATGCCCTGCCCGCCGACGGCCAGGCATCGCGACGTTTGGCGGCCGTGACCGTGACCGCACCTTGTTCGAATACTCGTCCAGATTTGCCGGAGTCTCTCCACGGCCAACCATCGCCATGGCTACCTTCTCCAGACTCGTCTTCCTAGCTGGCCTGGCATCAGCAGGCCTTAGGCAAGACTGTCCACACTACACCGACTATGCCGCAACCCCCCATGAGCCCTTCTCAGACGGCGTTCACAAGCTTGCCTATCAGCGTCCTCCTCCAGAATGTCGCACGTCAAGCTTTCCAGAGGTTGAAAAGACCATCACCGAGATGAAGTCTCTCATCAAGGATCCGGATCTGTACCGTCTCTTCGAGAATACGTTCCCAAACACCCTCGATACAACAGTCGCCTGGCAAGGGACGGCCGCTGGCGATGCGAACGAGGAATTGTCGTTCGTCATCACCGGCGATATCAATGCCATGTGGCTTCGCGATTCCGCCAACCAGCTCCAAAGCTATCGCTCCCTGTTAACCCGCAACTCGTCCTCAAACTCTCTGGCGTCTCTCTACCGCGGCCTCATCAACCTACAAGCTCGCTACGTCTTCAACGCACCTCACTGCAACGCCTTCCAACCTCCAGAAGAGTCCCAAATCGCCCCAACGACGAACGAAGCCGGCGGGTCAGACCATGTCGTCCCCGCGTACCCTGCCTACTCGTACTTTGAGTGTAAATACGAACTCGACAGCCTGGCCGCCTTCCTCCAGATCTCGCACGACTACCACACCGCCACGGCAGACAAGGACTTCTTTGCAAAGTTCCAATGGCCCAAAGCGATGGCCGTGCTCCTCAACACCACCGACGCCCTGCTTACTGGGACCTACGCCGCGGACGGGACCCTGAACCCCTCCCCGGCCATCTTCGAACGCCGCACAACCTCCGCCTCGGAAACGCTCTCGAACAAGGGCAACGGCGCGCCCACGAACGGCGGCACCGGCCTCGTCCGCAGCTTCTTCCGCCCCAGCGACGACAGCTGCATCTACCAGCTCTTCGTGCCCGCCAACATGATGTTCTCGCGCTACCTCAACTCCTGCGCCGAGATCATGGACGGCATCGACAAGGGCATGGCCGAGCGCATGCGCGACGCCTCCGCCCGCGTCAAGGAGGGCATCGAGGCCCACGCAAAGACGACGCACCCCACCTTCGGCGAGATCTACTCGTACGAGATCGACGGCTTCGGCAGCCACAACCTCATGGACGACGCCAACATCCCCTCCCTCCTCTCCGCGCCGCACTACGGCTACCTCTCCTCCAAAGACCAGGTCTACCAGAACACGCGCAAGTTCATCCTCTCCCAGTCGAACCCTTACCAGATGCGCGGGCCGGTGCTCAACGCCACGGGCGGTCCGCACCTCGGACCCGGCATGGCCTGGCCCATGGCGCTGATCGCCCAGCTCCTGACGTCCGACGACGACGACGAGATCTCCAACGGGTTGAAGCAGCTGGTCAGCTCGACGAACCAGCTGGGCCTGATCCACGAGTCCGTCAACAGCCACGACGCGTCGCAGTGGTCTCGGTCATGGTAAGAATTCGCCTGCGCGGTGTTTATGCTAGTGACGAGGAGAATGCTAACCGTTGGTGCTGTAGGTTCGCGTGGGCAAACGGTCTCTTTGGACAGATGATTCTGGACCTGCGGGAGAGGAAACCCCACCTGCTCGAGAAGAGCTACCAGTAAAAAGGCAATTTCGAATACAATGCCTTCTTTGTGTACAATTCGGAATGGGACGTCACCACCAGAGAGGACGCAGTCCCGTTTGAACATCGAAGCTACCTGCACATAGCGTCTTTGGACCTCTAATTATGTAGATCAGATATGTAGATAACTTCAATGAAGCAGACTCGACAGTCACCGCAAGGGATGAAGTGCCCGAGCCCAAGTAGCTACTCTCATGCAACATCAATAGCACATCGTCAGGCAACGTTATTAATAGTGCATCTACATTCCTATCTTCTCTAGCCTCGCTTCGTAACATCATGCATTCGCTGTTCGAGCTTGTACTTCTTTTAGCTGAGGTCAAAGCCGGCCCCGGAAGAAACGGCGTAGAGCAGCTTCTTCCTCAGCGTCTCCTCGTCCTTGTATCGCGGCAACTTGAGGAGATTAACACACGTACTCGTGCTCGGTAACCTCTCCTGATCCTCGCCACCGTCGCGAATGCTGAATCGAGGACTCAGTTGTGAAAAGCCCAGCAGCGGCGCTCGCGGCGTACTGGTGACGTACTTGAGCACATCCCGACGCTCCTTATCCGAGAACCCAGCCATGACCTTCCAGAAGAGTTGGACCGTTGGGTGCTCCAGACCATCGTCTCCAACTTCGTACAGGCCCGAGTAGATGGTGTTCTGACGCAAGTCATCAATGTCGATCTCAGAGCTGTCGCCGCCGACGAGACGCTGTATCTCGTTCTGGTTAAACATGGAGAGCCAAGATGGGGCTATGATGGAGCGCAGTCCACGCAGGAAAGCAGCCGTCTGTTGCGCAGGCTGGGCAACTAGGCGGTGGCGCGCGACGTACGATATGTACAGCAGGCGATTGTCGTTCGTAACGGGGACGTTCTCGCCGTTGGGGATGAGATTTCTAGAAACTGTGCGCACAGGTTCGCCTGGTAATGAAACCTGGTCGGTGATGGTAAAGTCAAGCGCCAAGTCTGCGACGTTGCTAGTAAGGTTCTTCAGGTGCAGCATTCCCTGGTAAAGCTCCTCGTCGAGATCTCGTAAATCGTTGACGTTGCCGCGGTAGCTGTTTTCCCCGGTCTGACCAGAAGTCCACTTCAGCAGGAAGAACCCGGCAAATGCAATGTCAATGAGGATGCCCTCATACATGCATTTGCCCACGATTCGGCCGAGGAACTCAAACTGCCGCAAAAGGTCCTGCACCTGGTCTTGCCAGTCTGCAGAATACTCTGGGTATCCAGCTCTTCTCATAACCTCTTTCAGCTCGTCCATTGCGGTTGGGTTAGGGTATAACAGGCCTTGACTGTTGGCTGTGAACAATGAGATGCCTTCCATTTTGCTGAACGCTTCTGTTGTAACGCTGGTGAGAAATTCTTTTGTGACTCCACCTCCATCGATACCTGCTTCAATTGTGTCGAACTGGTCTACGAACTGGATTTGAATGGGTTCTTTGAGGCCCTCTCCCAGCTCATAGAATTGCTCAAAGGCATCGCGGAACACTTGACCTCTTCTGATCTTGCCGTGATGGCGACCAGCTGGGCCTCTACCAGGGGATCTTAAGGGGTTGTGCATCATCATCATCCTCCACTGCTCAGCGTCCATGCCATCCCGACGCTTATGCTTGTCAAGGTAGACGAACTGACGGAAAATTTGAACACGGGTATCGAAGGGGATGACAAAAGGCATGTGACGCAAAATTTCCAGCTTTGGTCCAATGACTGCTAGGAGGCGATCTCTTTGCGCCTTTCGCTGCTGAGATCGTAGCTTTTCGATCTGAGCATGACGCGAAACGCGCTGACCGGCTACGGTATGTATGAAGCTGCCCCCGATGTTGGCGTCTTCGTCAATCTCTCCATCTTCGTCGTCGCTGGAGTCAGACATCTCGTTCTGGCGTTCCTGTTCGGCGACCACGGCGCTAACAAAGCCCTCCATGTCGAATTTCGATGTCATCAGCCAATGATTCGGTGGTAAGAAAGGCCGCCTCGAGTCTCGCTCGTATAAAAGTCGCAACGCTGAAGTGACAATACTGCGGAGGCTGCCCAGATCAAGCCTTGTATCTGACGAAGTGGATTTCGCGTTCTGTGCTTTGGCATCCTTCAATGTCTTTGAGGCACTGTTTCCAAAATAGGATTCAAGTTGGCTCATGGAAACCGGCTCTGAGTTTTGGATGCCCTGCTGGATATCTTGTGCGTTGTAGTGGAGGGCAAAGGCGAGGTGCTTCAGAACGATGCTGAGGTCTTCCACTTCTTGCCGTGACAGGCCGCATGACCGCAGACGAGAGGGCTGCTTGCTCCCCTGAAGTAATGATGGGGAAATGCTGCTGAAGAAGTCTTCATCGTCACTCAGACGAAGAATGAAAGTGTAAAGTTCGAGAAACAGGAGCATCAGCCGCCATTCCTGCTCGCGTGATACGTCGGCAGACTTGGATTTTGAGAGGTAGTTTCGTACCAAGCCGACTACAGACGTTGAGTCCCGCAGGACCTGTCTGTAAATGCTGGTCTGGCTCATAGCTTGCCAGAGAAATTTGATGGTCGGCAACGTGCCCACGTTTGAAGGAATGTCACCCAAGAACAGTCGCATGCGAATCTCATCGCCATTCTCGGGAAAGCATCGGAGCAGTGTGAGAATGTAGCCGGATAAAAGGCTTGCGCTCTCGAATTCCTGGGACGTGGATCTAGATCCAAAGTTGCTGCAGTGTATTAGCAGTGTTCGAGAAGACGGGCAAGGTATGACTGACTTGGTGAGTTCAGCCAGAAGAATTGATATGCCGTTCCTGTCCACCAATGACGTGAGTCTTTGAGTAACGTATAAGGGTAGGGGCTGGATGAGTTGGTCATCAGCGCTGTTTGAATCAATGGTTGACGAGTTGGATTCAGCGGGCTTCACAGATAGTCTGAGGCTGATATCTGCAGATAGACTTGAGAGTTGCAGGTGCAGTGCATTCAAATGCTGCAGTCCTTGCGACTTGGCACCACTCCCTTGGTGAAGCCCAATGAAATGTGCAAGGAGCCACAATTGCTGGTCACGGCTAACACCATTAATGCGTCCGTCTAAGTATACCTCGGTGATAGCTGTCGCGAGGCGGCCAAGGTCAATATTGCGAGAAACTACCTCCGCATGCTGTTCGACAAGTCTCAAGTCATGCCGTGCGAGGAAAGACAGCGAAAAAGCTTCGTAGGTGGCCGAGGGATTGATGTCTGCCGGACTGTCAGCAAGCTGGCACATGTCAGAGGCCGGCTGGACTACCGTACCGTTCCCGGAATTAGCTCCCAGTGGCATTAATACAGCCCGAGAGATCACCTCCAAACCAGACTCATCAAGGTCTGATGCGCTGCTTATGTCTGCAAGAACCGTATAGTATTGCCGAAGAGATTTTGAGATCGATTCGGGAGTAGCACCGACGATTTGCGTCAGGAGGTTAAAGAGCAGTTGGGCGTCGTCGTGTTGGTTACTCCTGAAATTGTCAGCCAAGCTTTGGAAAGGACAGGACATAAGCTGCCGAGGTCACTTACTCATTCTTTGCCTGGCCTTCCAAAGCCTCTACCAGTATGCGGACGTATCGTGCCAATCTTGAGGGAGGTAGTCGGTCGGATGCGAGGCATTCGAGGTTGGTCGAACTCAGTTCTCGTGAGAATCGAAAGAGACGCTGCAAATCGTCGGCTCGGGTACGCTGGAAGGTTGTCAACAGCAGTGGCAAAGCCATCGAAAGTCTCTGCTGTGTACCCAAGTCTGAAGTTGTCGAATAGAGAGCGTCAAATGATTCCCTCCTGGAGTCTCGAAGCCGCCTCCTGGCCCTGTGGCCCCTCCATGTCTTTTGTATCTTTCCTGCTGCCTTGAGCTTGTCACGATCCTGTTGTCTTTGTGCTCGTTCGGCCTGGGCATTAGAGACCGTTTTGGAAGCTCCTGACCCTGCGGATGGCGTCCATGATGTGGCGGCGAAGGGGTTGAGGTTCTGCCCGCTGAGGTTCACGTTCCGAGGACGCCTGGAGTTTCCTGTGAAGGTGGGGAACATGTTGCCTCGTGGAACGAGCGTCGTTCGAATAATATGGTGGTGGTTAGTATTATCTCATGTCGCAACAAATACGAGCGAGGGAGCGTTGGGGGGAAGCAAGCTGAGGGCAATGTCGAGGGATGTCGCGGACGCAGTTGCCTTCCAGAAGCTTCAGGTTCGGATGGGTGTATGTAATCGATGGTGACCTTGACAATCGGCGATAAGGCGGGACCTGAACGGGCAGTGACGGCGCTGGAGGGGAAATGCCGTAATTCGCAGGCTTCAGACTAAGCCCCGGTAGGTACCTAAGGTAGGTACCTAGCCCGGCACCGTACCTAAGGTACCTCAGAGGGCTAGTGGGGTCTGAGGTAAGCTGGACTGCGACTTTGGACGCTGGAGCTGGTCCGGGCTTGTGGAAGGTTCCGGCGCACGGGACAGGTGCTACGTTAGCCCCATTGCTGCACCGGGGAAGGCACCACCACCGGTATCGATAAGAAAACGGGAGGCTCCGATAAGACACCTGGGGAAAGGGCAGTAAACACGATGGGGAGACACACAAGCAAGGTAGCGACTGATTGACTTCAGGCAAAGGAAAATGAAATGATATCGCCAGAATTGAGAGAGAATGTTGAATCCCAGAAGCCTGGTCAGGGCGTTGCATGCTAGCTGACCGTTGCTCTTGACCAGCCCAAACGAAACAAAACTCAACCTTTGCCAATGGCGTTTCGCCGTCAAGGCTTGGCTGACTCGATATTGCAGCTCTGCACTGCGCCTTTACTCGTGTAAGTGTCGGTGTAGAAACACAGCGAACCATGAGGCCGGTCAAGGAAGGTGAGGGGAGGGTCAAATGCTTTGCAGATGCTCGCGACAGATCAGACTTCAGGCACCAGGACTGGTTCATGCTCAATGCTTGCTTTTGAACAAGTTCGTCGCGGCTTGTTGTTTGGCGCTGAGCCGTCCATATTCCAGCAAGGGACCAAGCATCGTTCGGCTAAGCGGACAGGCCGGTCGTTGGCGGACAGCATGGCACATCGAACGGATCAGAAGACGCACATGGGTTCATCCCCAGGAATGTTACTCGTGCCTGGAGTAACCTAACCGTCTCGCATGTCTTGCAGGTCCACGTCCTACCGTCCTACCGAGCCCTCAGACTTGAACGTCTGAGTCTAAGGCGGCAGCTAACGAAGTGATGGAAATGTAAATGCCGGATCTGCACCTTGGGCGGTTCGGCACAGACAGGCGCCCATTTGTTTGGTATCGAAATTGCAACAACACAGCTGCGCAGATTTGGAAATGAGCAATGCCCCCTGACGTTGTTGTGTAGGCTGAGCCAGTCGTGCCTGCGTCAGTACCTGAAGACTTCAAGCGAGGCAGGCTGTATGGAAACATCGCCATGGCAGACAAAACCACCATCTACTCGTCCCCTTCCTCCTCCTCCTCTACCTTACCCAGAGGCCTTACTCTGTGAAACGGCCCATCGCCTGTCTGCTCTTGCTTCCTCTCTTCATAGGCAGGTCCACCAGCCGTTTGGACCAGTCCACAAGGGTCGAAACCCACCGCATAAAATTTTCATAAAATGATGGGAACCCCACATGGTATAGGCCGGTACCTGAGGGCTCTCAACCGTTTGTACCACGGCCACGGGGACGCCTGTGCCCGCTAATCCTTATCGCAAGGAGGCTGTGAGTCGCTGCAGATAAAGATAGTGCTCGCTGAATTACTTGCGCCTGGCGCGTGACAGTGACTTTCTGCGCGCCGTGGCCAAGTACCCACGTCACTAGCACATGCCCTGGTCGCCCCTCCACACCCCTCTGCAGAGAAAAACTGGAAGGCACACTCGGTTTTGCACTTTCCTGTCACTGGTGGGCAAAGGTGGGAGAGAGCAGGAAGGCACCACCCACGGCTGCTCTCACCCTCCACTGCAGCCAGGCCGGAGATCCAGTAAAAAAAAAAAAATCCATCTCCAAAAGCCACACCATAGAAATTTATTTCTCTCCGCTCCTCCTCTTCTTCTCTCTTCCAACAACTACACAAAACCCTATCAACAACCCCCTTCACATCCAAAGAGGGTCTGACAAGGAGTACGTCTTTCGTACTTGTTCTCTGTCTCGCTCACTTTCTTCATCAAGAAAAAAAACTTCAAAAAAAACTTGAAAAACCCCCCTCAAAATTTCCCACCTCCATCTACGGATATCTCCTCCCCCTCCATTCGCAAGAAAATCCCAAGAGGCCCTTCTCCGCCCCTCGTCCTTTTCTTGCTTCACCACCGCCCTTCGCGCACCTGCCTGTCAATCTTGCATCAAGTGCGTCTCTTGTGTGTCGGTCAAACGTCACGCATCCGAATAACCTCATTCGACAAGAAAGGCTTTTCGCTGCCTCTTCGACTACCCTTATCCTCCGCACCGTCCAGGTCCCGTCACACGACCCATCGTCAGATTCTTGACTTGGTAGGTGCTTTTTTTCTTCATCCTTTCCCCTCATCATATCCACATTCACATATTTGGAGGGGTTGCGCCTTGGCCCTCTTCCTCTTTTTCATTGCGGTTTTTATCCATTTCAACGTCAAGATCGTCGCCTAACCCAGCCTTGCTGTCGCAGTATCCTTCCCCCGTGTCAATCTCAACACCGATACAATGGCTACTGCTACGAACAACGGCGCTGTCGACCAGCTCGCCAACGACTTGAGCAACGCCTCGCTCAACGGCGCTGACAAGAACGCCCCCGCCATTAACACCAACGTTGAGGCTCAGGGCGACAATGCCGACGCCGCTGGCCCTACCCCCACCACCGCCCCTCACCCCCAGGCCTCCGCCTCCCTCTACGTCGGCGAGCTCGACCCCTCCGTCACCGAGGCCATGCTCTTCGAGCTCTTCTCCCAGATCGGCTCCGTCGCTTCCATTCGTGTCTGCCGTGATGCGGTTACCCGCCGTTCTCTTGGCTACGCCTATGTGAACTACAACACCACCATTGACGGTGAGAAGGCTCTCGAGGAGCTCAACTACACCCTCATCAAGGGCCGTCCCTGCCGTATCATGTGGTCTCAGCGCGATCCCGCCCTCCGCAAGACCGGCCAGGGCAACGTCTTCATCAAGAACCTCGACGTCGCCATCGACAACAAGGCTCTTCACGACACCTTTGCTGCCTTCGGTAACATTTTGAGCTGCAAGGTTGCCCAGGACGAGAACGGCAACTCCAAGGGTTACGGATTCGTTCACTACGAGACCGACGAGGCTGCTGCTCAGGCCATCAAGCACGTTAACGGCATGCTCCTCAACGAGAAGAAGGTCTACGTCGGCCACCACATTCCCAAGAAGGACCGCCAGAGCAAGTTCGAGGAGATGAAGGCTAACTTCACCAACGTCTACGTCAAGAACATTGCCAACGAGGTCACTGACGACGAGTTCCGCGATCTCTTTGCTGCGTTCGGTGACGTTACCTCTTCCTCTCTGGCCCGCGACCAGGAGGGCAAGAGCCGTGGTTTCGGTTTCGTCAACTTCACCACTCACGAGGCCGCCGCCAAGGCCGTTGAGGACCTTAACAACAAGGACTTCCGCGGACAGGACCTGTACGTTGGCCGAGCTCAGAAGAAGCACGAGCGCGAGGAGGAATTGCGCAAGTCTTACGAAGCTGCTCGCCTGGAGAAGGCCAACAAGTACCAGGGTGTCAACCTGTACATCAAGAACCTTGACGACGAGGTCGATGATGAGAAGCTCCGCACTCTCTTCGCTGACTTCGGTCCCATCACCTCTGCCAAGGTCATGCGCGACACTCCTACCGACTCCAAGGAGGATGAGGAGGGTTCTTCTGAGGAGAAGGAGAAGGAGAACAAGCCTGAGGCCGAGGAGAAGACCGAGGAGAAGGAGGGCTCTGAGAAGAAGGAGAAGAAGTCGGACAAGAAGCTCCATGGTAAGAGCAAGGGCTTCGGTTTCGTCTGCTTCAGCAACCCCGACGACGCCACCAAGGCTGTCGCCGAGATGAACCAGCGCATGGTCCACGGCAAGCCCCTCTACGTCGCTCTCGCCCAGCGCAAGGATGTTCGCAAGAGCCAGCTTGAGGCTAGTATCCAGGCTCGCAACCAGCTCCGCATGCAGCAGGCCGCCGCCGCCGCTGGCCTTCCCCAGCAGTACATGCAGCCTCCTGTGTTCTACGCCGGCGGCCAGCAGCCCGTCTTCCCCCAGGGCGGCCGTGGCATGCCTTTCCCCCAGCCCGGCATGCCCATGCCCGCTGTTCAGGGTGGCCGTCCTGGCCAGTTCCCCGGTGGCTACCCTCAGCAGGGCGGACGCGGCGTTCCCCAACAGATGCCCCCCGTCTACGGCATGCCTGGCCAGTTCCCTCCTGGCGCTCCTTACCCCAACTCTGGCAACCCTCAGTTCCTTGCTGCCATCCAGCAGGTTC
This sequence comes from Colletotrichum sp. SAR11_239, assembly GCA_025328985.1. Lineage (NCBI taxonomy): Eukaryota > Fungi > Ascomycota > Sordariomycetes > Glomerellales > Glomerellaceae > Colletotrichum > Colletotrichum sp. SAR11_239. The sequence goes on along the minus strand of JAKMWZ010000372.1, from coordinate 22,860 downwards.
AGCAGGCTACCATGAACGCCGGCGGTCGCGGAGGTCCTCAGGGCGGCCGTGGCCCCGCTCCCATGGCTGGCATGCCCGGCCCCGGCATGCCCGGCTTCCCCCCCAACGCCCGCCAGGGTGGCAACCAGCCCGGCGCCGGCCGCGGTGCTAACCCCAACGGTCCCCGCAACAACGCTCCCTTCCCCCAGGGTGGCCGTGGTGCCGCTCCTGCCCAGGATCTCAACAGCTCCAGCCTCATCCAGCAGCAGCTCTCGTCCGCTGCTGGCAACCCTGGCCAGCAGAAGCAGATCCTTGGTGAGGTTATCTTCCCCAAGATCCAGGCCATGCAGCCTGAGCTTGCCGGAAAGATCACCGGTATGCTCCTCGAGATGGAGAACGCCGAGCTTGTCAACCTGTGAGTACCACTTTAGTCCCACGCAATGATTTACCACTGACATGATCCAGCATCGAGGATGAGTCTGCCCTCAAGGCCAAGGTCGACGAGGCTCTCGGTGTCTACGAGGAGTACATCAAGAACCAGGGCGGTGAGGAAGGCGAGAAGAAGGCTGAGGAGACCAAGGCTTAAACTTGGTCCTTCGGATATCACGCAACGTCATGAGCATGATTTTTTATGTCAACATACCCTTGTTACCCGGCATCCTTTCTACCTCGACTACTGAGCAATCAACGACGCTCAGGAAGTCACTGCTCAACACGGATTGGGAAAAGTTATTTGGAATGAGGCGGCATTATCGACTGCATTTTTAACGGCAAAGGGATTTCGACGACAGCTAGTCACCTCGGCAGATGGTTGCTGAATTTGTGTTGGCATCGTCCCCTACGGCCGGCATGTATGCTTAGGCTTTGGTGGGCAGGAAGACTGGCGGTAACCCAGATGGGTGTCCGGCTCTCTTATCCCCAGGAAGGTCTCGTTGGGATGCGTCGTTTGCTACCCCGCAGTATGGTTCCAGGAAGGCGTTTTACGGTTTATGTTTAGTTGCCTGGCTTCGCTCGCTGGCGATAGCACCAATACCCCCCACAGAACGGTACTCGTTTCTTCAGGCAATCAGGCAGACACGGAGGTTATGAGGAGAAGTGAGTAGGAAGGGATCTCCTTAATAGAAAGTTCACAAACACTTGAGGTGTCCTTGCTGTGATGTCCACGCGGTGTGATGTGCAGCTCCTTTCTGGTGGGAACCTTGGCTATGGTACCCCTTTCAAGGATGGAAGATGACTGCTGTTTCTTATCACATACTGACAAAGGTTGTCCATTGTGTTCATATCCTATGGCGGATACTCTCTTGCTCAAGCAGGCAGACCAAAAGGGCAGGCATCTTATCGTGCCTGGCACAAGAGGGCGATCACTTGACCAGCATGGCTATTCCAACATCAGCGGTTGCGTTAGATTTGGGGAACATTCAGCTCTGTAAGTGATCACCTTCATAGTTCCTCTGTCCCATGGTTGGACTTAGGAGGAACCCAAATGCTCCCAGAGAACTTCCAATACAATACATCCCAATGCACCATCTATTTCTTGTTAGAGCAGTTGAGGTGGCCCATACAATGGTGTTGATGGGTAAATTACAATCAGGGCAGCTCCACTGGTTTGATACGTTTCTCCCACTAATCGTCAAGAAGCCTGGCAGCTTCTCAGCGCCTCATTTTGGATTATCCGTTGATGAAAAGGAGATGATCACTTGATTGTCATTTACCAGGCTATGTTAGTATGGCGTACCTTGAAAACTGGCGTCCATATCGTCCATGTCGTGCATGTGAGCCAATACTACCCGCCCGTTTCAATATTTGCGGCTTTGCCACAAAAGAATACTTGTAAACATTGTTACCTTGAGTCGATGTTCCTTTCGTCAGCAGAACCGCAAGGTCAAGAATGTGTTTTAGAGGTCTTTCTGAAGTCCAGGAAGACGAGTTCTTCCGACACCTTGCGAGTCGAAGCAGGGTCAGAGACGCTCTTGTTGCACAGCACACCTGCATTGTCTTGAGATGTCATAGAGTCTCTCATCTTGGAGGGGTATTAAGTCTACACACGCTGTCTGACGTTGTCCCAATCAACTAGCCCAGAAGTTATAAGGACCTAGTGCTACGCAATATTTCACTTTACACTGAGAAGTTTGCCACGGCTTTTAACGTGGTCCTTGAGTCCACGCCCAGAGGTTGCAGTCATAATAGAACTGTACATTACACCTGGCCAGACCAGTACAAAAACGTGGTTCTTATTACCAGTGAGAGGGTTGTTATAAATTATCCACACAGTCCGAAGAGGAGACGAAGCACACCGAGTCTCTTGAACCGTTATGACAGCTATCCGTCGCATGACAGTGGTGTCCAGAATCTGAGGCTGCCCGCCTGAGATGCCAATATCTACTGCTTGACTCTCTGCTTCTGCCACATACGACCATACCCATTGGAAAACTCGGGATCCCGTCCGCTCTCCCATAGATAAGCCAATGAGGGCTGGAGTAGTAGTCGGGTCGGTGACGACCGGCGAATGCCCGGTGTTGTATGTTTTTTGGGTGTTTTGTTTGAGCGTTGAACCTCTGGTTTACTGAAGATGATCTGTGACTGTTTTGAGCAAGAAGCTTCGTGTGCCTAAATTCCTGTCTTTTTCTTCGAGAGAACAGGTACGATATGAGATATATCAATCATAAATACTTGATCACAAACATGTCTTGAGGTGGAAACGCTTCTGGCTTCGGTTGAGCTAGCATCGTGAGGTGGATCGACGTTGTGGAGTTGTGGACGCCACATATGTACAGTGCGACAGGGATGACTTGGCCCCCAGCTCACTGTACAAGCCACAACCGCTGCGAAGGCACCTTTCTGCACCAGGCGCATCACTTACAGCGTTACAGCTCTCCAACTGCAAATCATTTCACCATTGTCGATCGCGATCGCGCATTCTCTCTCCCACATCGTTCCTCCCGACTATGCGACGCGACTTCCAACGGTCGCTTCGGTAGATATGTCTTCGGCAAAGAACCTGGTCGAGTTTCCCGACGTGGAGGCGAAGCTCCAGAAGGCACCCAAGCAATCCGCGTTCGAGAAACAACGAGCCGAAGCCGAAGCAAAGAAGGCCCGCGAGGCCGCCGAGACGGCCGCAGTATACCAAGACTTCGTCAAGAGCTTCGATCACGATGACGACGACGACACGGGAAGCAGCCGCTTTGGCTCTTTCCCTCCACAACGGCCACCGAAGGGCCCTGGTTTCGGCGGCGCGCCGCTGGGAGGAGTCGCTGCATCGAAACGACATTTTGGCGCATCTGCACTTAAGAGCGGCCCAGGCAGCTTGGGTCCTGTTTCTAACATGAAGAGTGGCCCAGGAAGCTTGGGTCCTCCCGCAGGATCATTCGGGAGAAAGAGAGGTTTCGACGCGTACAGGCAAGAGAGGGATAGTGGCAGGCTGGGCTTTGACGATCGCGAAGAGCCAATGTCAGTCTCCAAAGTATTCCACAACAGCGATGATGAGGAGGAAGGCAAGTCGGACTCGAGAGAGGAAATGGCCGTGGCCAGGCCAACGTTGCGCCTGTCCCAGCTGCCGCCAGGCACGTCTATGGCATTCATCAAGTCACTGATACCGTCCAACCTGACCGTCGAGAACGTCAAGATTCTTCCACCCGGGGGTCCGTCTGGTACAGAGAGGAAGTGCGCGGTAGCCATTGTCACCTTGTCACAAGAAACACCCGCAACAGACATGGACGCCGCAGTGAGCTCATTGCAGAATCGCTACCTTGGATATGGATTCAATCTTTCGCTGCACCGACATCTCTCCTCAGCCGTTGCGATTTCCACAGCATCAACACTAAGCAGCACAACTGCTGGATCGCAGCCTTTCGGGGCCAAGCCTGTGGCACAACAGACCGCACCAGGCAACGCCGCAACGCAGCAGTCTTTCCATAGGGGCTTCGCGCCGCCCACGTCTTATGGGCCGAACGCCGCAGGCTCAGTCAACAGGAGCAGTCTGCTTCATGTTCCCGTCAAGCCACCAAACGACATCAAGATGCTCCAGCTCATCAACAAGACGATCGAGTCGGTTCTAGAGCATGGCGTGGAGTTTGAGGCTCTTCTCATGACCCGTCCCGAGGTCCAGAGGGAGGAGAAGTGGGCGTGGATCTGGGATGCTCGGAGCGAAGGAGGCATATGGTATCGTTGGCGGCTTTGGGAGATTATCACTGGCTCGGAATCACGGCGGAACAAAGGGAGGTATTTGCCGCTCTTCGATGGGAGCCACGCCTGGAAAGCACCAGAAAAGAACCCACCGTACGAGTTTGTCACTGCGATTGATGAATTCGTGTCCGATTCCGAGTACAATTCTTCAGATGACGAAGACTTTGACGGAGAAAACCGCGAAGGCCAAGGGGCCGAGGCCGAGGTCACCTTCCTAAACCCTCTCGACAAAGCCAAGCTCACCCATCTACTGTCTCGCCTGCCAACGACATTATCAAAGATACGAAAGGGAGATGTTGCGCGAGTCACGACTTTTGCCCTCACGCATGCAAGCAGAGGTGCCGAAGAGGTTGTCGACATGATCGTCTCGAATATCGAAAAGCCTTTCGCTCGAACGGGGGCGAACCAAGAGTTTCAGTCGAGCAGCAAGGAAAGAGGCAGACAAAGGGACGACTCCGAGCAGTCTGATCCCGAGCCGGAAGAGAAGGCCGACAAGGAGGGTCCCGATACCAGCGCCGCAAGCCTCGTTGGGCTGTATGTGGTTAGCGATATCCTATCCGCCTCCTCAAACAGCGGCATCCAGCGAGCTTGGCGATATCGACAACTATTCGAAGCAGCACTCAAAGAGCGCAAGATTTTCGAGGGTCTCGGTCTGATGGCCGAGAAGCTAAAATGGGGCCGCTTGCGGGCTGAGAAGTGGAAGCGCAGCGTCGGACTAGTACTTGGCCTCTGGGAAGGCTGGTGCGTCTTTCCAGCGGAGAGCCAGGAGATGTTCGCGAGCAGCTTTGACAACCCACCATCTCTCAAGGTCCAGGAACAAACAGAAGAGGACGAGGCCGCTAACAAGCGTAAATGGAAGCTGGTGGAGGCTTCGAACGCTGATGTCGACACCGCCGCTGCGGCCCCTAGGCTCAGGATATCGGAGAAGATCACACCCGAGAGGGAGGACGATGTCGAAGGAGAGCCTATGGATGAGGAGGATGTTGCTGGTGAGCCGATGGAGGACGATGTCATGGGCGAGCCAATGAGCGAGGAGGACGTGGAGGGTGAGCCAATGGCAGAAGATGACGTCGAGGGAGAGCCGATGGAGGAAGACGATGGGGGCGAACAAGCGGAGGATCAGCCAGCACCGGTCGAACCTAGCAAGGTAGAGGAGGCAGCAGCGAGCGCAGATGTCAACAACGGCACACCACAGACGGTTGGACGGTTGCAGTTATCGTCCAAGCCGGCGGGGCCTAGGAAACGAATGAGGGCGGTGGATATGTTCGCCGACTCCGGGGACTCGGATGAGGGAAACTAACTGTTGCGCGTGTGGCGGAAGCATGGCGTGTCTCCGAAGGTAGGCCCCAGGGGGCAAAGGCCAGGGGCGGCGTTGGCGGCTTCACAATCTTGCTCACCTAATGAAGAACCCAAGAGTATTGAAAGAGTAGCCCGGTGTCTAGCATTGCAAACGCGGGTGTCTTGACTGGACCATGGTGGGCGCGGACAGGGTGCATGTGGAGGGGGGGTTGTGACTATCTCGTACAAGTACATGTTGCCGACATTGGGCCGCCAAGTTCTTCTCTTCAGTTAGGCCAGACGTTGGCGGCATGGCATTGCAGATTTGAGGCAAAGGACGAGTCTATAGAAGGAGGAGAGTTTGATGGCATTAGTAATGAGTCTTGGTCTGTCGGCGAAAGTTTGTTGTTGTGGTTCTTTGGCGTTGCGGCACTGGTGATGGCTACCCATCCTTGCAGCAAGAGGCTCATCTCATATGCTGCAAGCCTCCAACAGAGATGTCGCAGACAACAGACTTGCGGCAAAATACGGGCAGTACCGAAGGCAAAAGAACGGGCGCATTTAAAGAAGATACCCAGGCAGGGAGGGAGGGAGAGAGAGAGAGTTAAGGAAGAGCGGCGCGGCGCGGTGCAAGTGTCTTCCTAATTTACATCACAAGTGCCCACCTTTTTTCCCCGTCTGTGAATATTTCACCAGCGCTATTCCTGCACAGCCATGGATACGCATTCTTCGTCCAAGTAAAACCCTTTTGTGAGGGGTGGTGGGAAAAGGAGCAGGGAAAGGGGGAAAGGCAAGAAGGGAAAAAAAAGACCAGCGTCTGCTCGTTCGACAACCGTCTCGTTGAATTTTTGGTGTACCGGATCCGGCCAATCAAAACTTGCTCACTTCCCTTGCCTCTCGAGCCTCTGACGGTGGAGTATCGACAGCTCGCATCCCACCCTCCTCCACGTCTAGTCCACGTCCATCTTTTTCTGCGTGTCTCTCTTCTTCTTTCGTTTGGTCTTTGGGTCCCCTGTGGTCTTCTCTCCTCTTTTCCCGACCCTTTGTCCACGCTTGAGTTGCCCGATGTAGAGGGCTCGGCCGTGGGAGCTGCGGCGCGGGAATGCGCGTACTTGTAAGCCGTAGAAAGAAGTGCTATATCCGTGTGGGGGTAAGGGCGATAATTGCTGTGATCTTGTTAAAACGGGAAAGCATTGACAGACGGGTTCGGATCATGCAAGGATGAAGACGGCTCAGCAGGAATCACTAGACGAGTGAGAGCCGGTTCTGATCACTGCTGGGTCAGGCTGACCATGGACTCGGGGGCCCGCGAACCCTTCAGCTTGTTTTCTTGGAAACAACTGCGGGAATCGACAGCCTCTTTATGTTGCACCACGGCTCGGAGCTAGACCCTTGGATGGGTTACCCTTCATGATGGGGACCAGTTGGGAAGGGGGAGGGAGGGGGTGCCGGCGAAGATGGAGCTTTCGGGACATGTCAAAGATGCGAGAGGGACGCGAAGAAGAAATATGGCCGGAGGTACTTTTGAGGTATCGACTGCAGGATGCTGTTATTAGTCCTCGTGTATCTTTGTCGGCGTATCCCTGGCAGGGTGAAGTTGGATTCGTCTCGGGGCGGGAGATGGTTGTCTAAGAGTGTCTAGGTAGACACTTACTCTTCTGTACATGTACATCAGACTGGGCTGGAGAGATGCGGTGATGGAGGTTGGGATCCAAAAGGGATCTAGACTTGGTAGTCGCCTCGTGGCGGCAGCACCACCACCATCAACCTACGAGACGACCATGACGAGGCATGGCATGGCAGCGGCAGGGCCGCGGCAGAGTCCATGCGCCGAGCACGCAGCCCTCACTTATCGACCCGATTGATTACCCCTCCCTCCCCTCTCCTCCTGCGGGAGACGTCGGGTACGGTAGCGGCAGGGACCTTTCAGATACCTTATGTATATAAAGTGTAAGGCCACTTCGGTAGGTGGTGGTAGAGGGAGGATGGTCGCATTGAAGGACGTCCAGGTACCCTGAGATGGGACGGCATTAGATGGGATTGGGACGGATGGATCGTGTTGATGTAGCTGTCAGCGTTGGTCAGAGAGTTGCCCGTCTGAGCAGGGCAAGGTGAGGCCGAGCGAGCAATCTCATGTTGGGCTGATGAGTCCTTGAGGCGCTTGCGTGAGGAGCGGACGAGCGAGATTGATAGATGGGTTTACATACTAAGGTATGTAGGTATTTGCCATGCCATGTAGGTGGGTGGGTGAGGTCGGGTGGTGCAGGGCATGGTGCATGGTGCATGGTGCAGGTGGTAGGTGGTAGGTGGTGCGGTGCGGGCTGGAGTGCGGTGCGGTGCCTGTGAAGACGCTAAGAACCCCCCGCACGTGGGGCTGTTTCGATGCGCTACCAGGATCCTTGGCGGCTTCCCATCGCCGCTTCGCTCTTGTCCCGCCGACAAGCTGGGCGGGCAGGGCACCTGGGCACCTGGGCAGCGGGCGGGCAGCCAACAACAGCAACAGCAGCCAGCCCACCCGTGCGAGCGCCGCCTAGGTAGGTAGGCACCTAAGGTAGATACCTGCTCTAGCGGGCTCTGCCTTAGCCGCTGGTAGTGTTGTTGTGAGGTGGTTTTCTGGTGTTGGCTGGTGTTGGTCATGTCTCTGTTTGACCACTGTCTATCTCTCTCCCTGGCTCTCTTTACTGTATCTGTCAACCTTGCCTTAGTAACATACCTCAAGGATCGAGAAAACATCGTTCAGTCTCCTGTCGTCATCTTGCAAACACAAAGAGACACCAAGCAAAAGCCCCAATGTTGGCCCAGGGTGCCAGGAGTGTGGACTGGGCTTGCAGGCCGATCCCCGACGTCCGTCCACCTAAACGGTCCACCAGCCCGTTTCTGTTGCCTCCCCTAGAGCCTGGAGGGGCCCTCTCCCGTCTCTTTTAGCGACCGCCCCGGCCTTAACAACTGCTGCCATCCCTCCACAAACATTTCTGCTGCCGTGCCCGTGCCGCCGCCGCTGCGTCTGAGTCGTACCTTTGGCCTTACTCGCTTTCCCGTCCCGGACGCTGTTGCTGGTGCTGGTGCTTGTGCTTGTCCTTGTCAAGTGCACTTCGGCCTGCCTGGGCTGCCATTCTTTACCTTCGCCGACCCAGACTGCCGTTCACTCAACTCACCTCTTCCACATTCCTCAGCCGCCGTTCCATTTTCTCGCCAATCTCCAATCTCCGGTCTCTCGTCCCGCCCTGTATCGTCGCCGGATTGACTGCACTGAACAACACCTCGCCCACCTTCGCCGTCCTGAACACTCACTCTCAACCACACCGGCTCATCGATCGTCGCCCTCAGCCCTCCGCCAAACTGCAAATGCGATACGCACAATCACCTCTGACTACATCCGTTGCCTGCTAGACGGACACTGTACCCTTCGAACCGGCGCCCGCCTCCATGTTTCACCTCGCGGCTCACTCCAAGGGTCCAAGGTCTGCAGGAGTCAGAGCCAAAGCGAGAATCGTCGCTGCTCGATTTCTTTCGTGAGCTTCATCGTCCTCGTCTTCACTCCCACGAGCCGATACTCGCCAGAATTTCTCCCTCCGTTACCTGCCTCGCCAGACACCGAGATCACCAAACCACCGCCCGCCATGCCGCTCATCAACGGCCAGAAGATGGCCTGGTAAGTCGCCGTCCATCCCTCCTGTCGCGCCCCTCGTCGCATTTCCCTCCTCACTTCCGCGGTCACTGCCTTGTTGAACACTGCGCTTCGTCTGCTTGTTACTCAAACCCCGCATCGCCCGACTTTGAGACCCTGAAGACGCTGACCTGTGATCGCGCTCGTCGCTCAGTGAGCCATGCATCCGTGGTCATCGTTCCACAAAATGCACCCACGCGAATGAGCGTTTGATGGTCCCCGTACGAAAGCCCGGTCGCCCGCTCAGCACATGTCCTCACCCGCCCGCCCGCGGTTGCGGCTGCGGCAGCGTCACCGCCGCCATCCCCAGGAAGCAAAAATGCGGCTGCGGTTCGAGTACCGCCGGCACGCCCACCGAGTCGTCCGCCACATCCAGCGTCGTCAAGGCCGAGTCGCCCGCCAGCGATGCCCCGCCAATGTCACCGACAAAGGCCCCCGCCGCTTCCTTCCGAGTCCAGAAACCGGCCGCCAAAGCCGCCAGTCGCAAACAGTCCTTCGACCCCGCCAACCTGGAGAGAATGGACGCTGCTCATGTCAACATACTGCCGCCCTACGACATGGCCCAGGCGAACGCCTTGCCCCACGCGAACGGAATGGCGGGCATGCAGGCGCCAAGGCCCGGGATGGAGTACGGGGCCATGTCTATGATGGGCGCCGTCAACGGAGGCTTCCACCAGCCCATCATGTACCCTATGTTCCCGCAAATGCCCGGCATGTTTCCACCGGGGGCGATGATGGCACAGAATGGTGCAGTATCAACAGCGAGCACACCGAAAGTGGCGCCACCACCAGCGCCCCCAAAGGCATCAAATGGAGGCTCTTGTTGCGGAGGAGGAGCTGCGAAGGCTCCCGTTGCGCCTCCGGCGCCTACACCGACAACCGCCAGCACAGGGGGCTCATGTTGCGGAGGAGCGAGCAAAAGTGAAGGCACCACAACGCAATCGTCCAGCGTCACATCGAGCCCAAAGCCTCAGCCGAAACCAAAGACGGGCGGCTGCTGCTCCAGCAAAGCAGCGCCGCCAATCAACACGAATGTGGCTACGAACGGCCACTTGAACGGTCATATGTCACCGAACGGGATGGCCATGTCCCCTTTCCAGACACCAATCGCCATGCCACAAGGCATGTATCAGTCTTACTTCCAGCCTACCATCTTCACCTACCCGCCGCAGTACGGATCCTACATGTCGCCTCTGCAACCTGCTCAATGGAGGCAGACAATGGAGGCTCTGCAGTACGGACAGCCTTCGCCACAACCGGCAGCATTCAACATGACCGCACCCCTTGGCTTTGTGCCTGAAGGCTCGAATCTTTCCATGGATGAATCGACATCGCACATGTGCAGCTGCGGCGACGGATGCCAGTGTGTTGGATGTGCAGCTCACCCTTACAACGATGCGACTCAGGATTACGTGCGGTCTGCGTGGAACAGCATGATGGAGGATGGATATGCAGCGACGAATGGCGGCACGAACGGTACCCACGGCGCCAACGGGCACTCGGAAGCGACAACCAACGGAGCTGGAGTCCGCGGAGTCGAAAAACACACAAACGGCGAAGGCGGCGGCTCGCCCCCTGCACCGCAGACGCCATCCGATGCCGCATCAGGCTTGAGCGAAGAACAGGCGCTGTCGGCCAGCGACTTCTTCTTCGTCACGTATCCCTTTGACGGGGATGGCTGCGCCGGCGAGACTTCGTCGTGTCCCTGCGGCGACGACTGTCAGTGTCTCGGTTGCACGATACACAACAATCCTTTGCCCGAGTCATGAAGACGAGAAGGGGAAGCCCGTTGAGAGTTGTCGTAGGATGAGTTTTAAAGTTCGTGGTATATGTTTACGATGGCATGGCTGGGATGATGGGAAACGGGAATGGTCTGGAAGGCCGGCATGTTTCTGCCGTGATAAGGTCTTTGCATCGTTCGGTGTTCATTTTTGCAATGTCGATACCCGCCATTGGCTGTCGAAGATTCTGTTGTATAGAGTTTTCATCGAGGTTCTACAGATCTCGGGATCAGGCTACGTCCTGAAGAATATACGTCGCTGTCTGTCACGCCCATTTCTTGTTTCCGAATTTCTCGCTTCTTGCCCTTGACAGTCATGCCTGAGTTGCTGAACATTGAAACATTTCATTTTGACAGGGACGTCGCTGACAGACCCGGCGATATGGAACGACCGGGGTGAAGGGCGTTCTCGGGGACCGTCGTCGACATTTCATGAGGGGAAGCCGGCATCTTCTGGCCGGGGGAGGTGGTAAGTTCCGGGGCCGAATTTGGGGTACCCACGGCTCCGGGTGCCCAGCCACCCAGCGCAGAGCCCCAGCCTTTTTCTCTGCCCGCTACGGTGGGCGTTTTCTTCCTTTCTGCAACTACAAACGCCGAACGACCAAAAAAGCAAAAGAGGAACGCACAGCATCGGCTCATCCGAATTGCCCCAATTAACCTTCCATTGCCTGCAGCATCAACAAGATTAAACGGTTACATTCGTCAATCCTTTCGCCATATTCATCAGACGGCGAACGAACTCTCGGCTGATCGGCTGGCTTTCGCACTCTTTTTCGCGGGATTGCGGGTTCCAAACGCACTGAAACTGTAGTCAAACAAAACGACGGCGACCCCACTGACGCGGTGACGATTCGCGCCTGTAGGGAGATCCCTGTCAGCCACCGTCCGTTCCTCGCAAGGAAGTTGGGACCAAGGGGGCGTGTTTTGACGTGTTGGTTGTGAGGGAAAGCTTGATTGTCCCAAGTCTGGACATCTGTTCGCCAACCCCCTTGACCTTCCATCGGCTTGCCTTACCTCTTTCTTATCATCGTCTCATCTGCACCGAACACACCAAAGAGAGTTTTGCGGAGCACCGTCATGCCGGGGGATCGGAATCGGAATCGGTCGCGGTCGAGATCGCCGGAGCGGAGACGCGGGGATGTCAGACGGCGGTCGCCGGTCGACGAGGAGCATCGGGCGAAGAGGCCGAGGAGGTCCGACGAAGAGGAGAGGGATGAGGGGCGGCGGCACCACCACCACCGGCACAGGAGCCATCGGCATCACCACCGGGACAGCCCGCGGGAGAGCAGCGCGCGCAGCAGCAAAAACGTTTCTGCGGCGTCGACGGCGGCGACGGCGCTGCCGTACGACGCGCGCGCGCTTTCGAAGAACGATCTGGACGTCTTCAGGCCGCTGCTGGCGTATTACCTGGACCTGCAGAAGCAGAAGGACATGCGCGACATGGACGAGCGGGAAGTCCGGGGTCGGTGGAAGAGTTTCATGGGGAAGTGGAACCGCGGGGAGTTGAGCTCCGGGTGGTATGATCCGGAGATGTTCATGGCTGCCAAGGAGAGGGCTCCGGAGGATGCGCCGCTGGGGAGGACTGAGGAAGATGTGGACAGGGATGGAGAGGAGGAGGAGGAGCGCGATGGCGTTCATGATGATGATGACGACGACGACGACCTGGGGCCGATGTTGCCGCCTACCGCTCGCGAGGGCGGACAGCGCTCCGGGCCGGGGATTCCGAGTCTCGCGGACCTGTCGCTGCGCCGGGAGAACCTCGCCGAGGACGCGCAGCGCGAGCGGGAGGCGCAAGTGGAGGATCTGCGGGCGCAGAGGAAGGACGATCGCAAGCAGCAGCGGGAGCGGCTGGACGAGCTGGTGCCCCGCGCAGACGCGGGGACGAGGGAGCGGAAGCTGGAGAAGCGGGCGCTGGTGAACGACAAGATGAAGGGGTTCGCGGACAAGGGCGGGGACGGGCAGGTTGAGGTCGGGGAGCAGGAGCTCATGGGGGGCGGGGACTCGGTGGCGGAGTACCGGGCGATGAAGGCGCGGGAGGAGAGGAAGAAGACGGAGAGGGAGATCCGGCGGGAGGAGATTGCGAGGGCGAGGGCGGCGGAGAGGGAGGAGAGAGTGAGGGAGTATCGGGAGAGGGAGGAGGGGGTTATGAAGGGGTTGAAGGAGCTGGCGAAGCAGAGATTTGGTTGAGGCGGAGAATCGTTACTGGTTTATTGGCATCATGGAGCGCGAGTTTTAATAGCATTAAGGAGGCGTGGTTCTGCACATTTGGCATGGAGCCGATGCATTCAAATTCTTAGTACAACTAATCTGACCATTATTTCAAGATATTTCAGGCTTGATGCCACTCTCAGGGAGTCGATCTTCGTCTGGAGTTGGTTGAGTGCGAGATAAGCGCTCGCACAGTAGAACCATCTATCTTATGTGAACCAGAGGGGTGATGGAGGGGCAGCGCGCACTGTACCCACAACCACCTCATCGCAAAAAAAAGTCTGGAAAATCCCGACTCGTCTTCTCACAACCACAACCACGCACACTTAGGTGAGAGTCCCTGCTCAAATCTCACTCATATCACCTTTAACAATTCACTGGGTTCCTTGAAATCGCTCAGACAAACCACTAGGCCTGCCTGAGCAGCCGAGGTCTCAAATCACGTCACAGTCCTTCATCGCGGGGTCCACGAAATTTCTGCCCCTCCCCCGCCATCAACGACCCCTCCATCCAACTTCTCACCAAAAATGAGCCCAGTCAGCGACGTCGCCGACGGCGACACGGGCGACCTCTTCCAGGACCCGGAGGACTACTACCCGCCCACGCCGCCGCCGACCACGCAGTCTCACACGCTCGCCTCGGGCCGCGTGCTCACGCTGCACCTGGTCGGCTACTCCCCGACGGAGGCGCACCACCTGTGGAACGGCAGCCGCGTGGTCTCGGACTACTTCGAGGCGGAACCGGCGCGGGTGCGGGGGCGCACGATGCTCGAGCTCGGCGCGGGCGCGGGCCTGCCCTCGCTGACGGCGGGGATCCTGGGCGCGAAGAGGGTTGTGGTGACGGACTTCCCGGACGTGGAGATTGTGCAGACGATGCAGAAGAACGTGGACGAGGCGGGGGACCTGGAGGGCGTGGTGGTCCCGGCGGGGTATGTTTGGGGCGCGGACGTGGTGCCGTTGTTTGAGAAGCTGGGGGGCGGGGAGGGGGCGAGGTTTGATGTGCTGGTGCTGGCGGATCTGCTGTTTAGGCATTCGGAGCACGGGAAGCTTGTGGATACGATTGAGATGGCGCTGGCGAGGAGGAGGGACGCGGTGGCGTATGTGTTCTTTACGAGTTACCGGCCGTGGTTGAGGCACAAGGATTTGGCGTTCTTTGATGTGTGCCGGGAGAGGGGGTTTGTGGTCGAGCAGGTTGTAGATAAGAGGATGGAGAAGCCGCTTTTCGAGAATGATCCGGGTGATTTGGAGGTGCAGAAGACGGTGGGCGGGTATGAGGTGAGGTGGCCTGAGGAGAAGCTGGAGGCGTAGGCGGTGGGTATGTGGTGATGGGTGTTCTTGGATGGGAAAAGTTTACGATTTGCGGATTGGGATTGATAGAATTAGGAAGATCATGACCAGAGATGGCTCGAGGGAATGGAGGGAATAGACTGCGAGCTTTTCACAAAGGTTTTTGAGGTCTCCTTATAGCCAGTTGACGCAACGCTCGCAAGGATGATAACTAAGAGTATTCGGACTTAGGGGAGTATAGTGGCTGGAGTAAGTGCCCTTCCATGTGCCCATCTACTCGCGCAGCACGGAGAATGCTTTGCAGCTAAGGCGTACGCGACGACCCTTCCGCGGACGTTGTTGAAGTCGTACTCATTCACCCGCATACGGTTTCGAATTTGATCTATCGCCAGATATGGCATCTGTTTGAAGAGGCGCTTACCAGCCTGGCCGGTGGACATCCTGCCACTGAATGGCTTGCCAGTGATCATCAATCCGATTGCAGCACTACAGTCGCTCAGGCTGTTTCTCTTCCGTATTGCAGTCAAATAACCAAGCTGAGGAGACACTGGACGGTTGAGCAATGTGTGAAGAGCAATTGGCGGTTATATACTACGCGGCAAAGATGCGGAAACTGCACCTTCTGTCGCATGCACTCGAAAATGTAACCCAATACCCAAGGTATCTTATAGATGGATTTTGTGGTGATAGCATGAACGCACACGTCGGCGTCGCTATTTATACATAGCTCTTTCATAGATGTGTATAAGTCGTGAGCGCAGACGATCTACGTCTGCAACGAGCTCCCGGGAAAGGCTTGAGCAATCAAGTAATGGAGCTAACTGACCAGCCGTGAGTTTGAAGTTCTCGATTCCGTAGGATGGAGTGCTACTACTTCAATACTGCAGGTATCAGTGGTTATCAGTTGAAACGGGAGGCTTTGAAAGTGTGCACACCAAAGGCTCGCAATGAATAAGGCATGGTGACTTGCGCCAGCCTTATATTTTCACTGATGTACCATTTAAGTCCCGAAAACGACGACGAAATCGCAAAGGGTGTAGGGAATGCCTCCTGATTGCATGAGCGTAGGATCCCCCGAAGATGGTTTTGACCACACTATGAGTGCTGTGTGAAGATCGTGGTCCCTTTATACCCCTGACTGATGTCCGAAAGGTAAGTCTTGAGGGTGTGAAGGGGTATCCATCGGGATACCCAGATAGAGCTGCGGGAAAAAGACATAAAGAGACACCTGTTGGAGTAGCAGTGACCAACAGATGTAAGACGCTGGCATGGTTGGAAGCACCAGAGTGAGGAGATCTCTCTCGCTCTCGCTTTTCGACTCAATCGCGTGGTCCTCGGAACGTATTCGTGGACAGGTAATCTATTGCCCATTCAGGGAATATATATACGTTAAGTGAAGCTCTCAGGGAGCTCCTTAGGCTCTACCCGCGTGGGCTGTGGCAATATCATACTGAACAAGCCATACAGATCGACTGATGGGAATCAATTTGATATATATCTCTGTAAAAGTGACGCCGCATCACATCCTCTTGCGCCAATCAGGCCGGCCATCATGTTGTAGGCCTTGTGAAACTTCCGCATTGTTGAGATGCGCATGCCCGGGCTCTTGATTTTTAGTCGGAGCGCAGTGAGTTGACAACTGTTGAGCTGCGATTCGTCTTTGCGTATTTGATGGTTTATACACGTGACAGAACCGAACGACGGAGATGTGAGATGTCTGTTGGATGGGCTACGAGGCTGTTTGGAGCATCGGTACAGCCACTCATGGCTTGTGACTAACTTGCTGTGGAGCGGGCCAGTAGTATCGGCAGAAAGTCTCGCCATTATCAGATTCTTGCCGCGTACTTTTTGAACTCAATATGAATTACGAGGGTATTTATATTTGATGTATACAGAAAGCTGACATCATCTTAGCTTGTGATCGCGGCCTTCAATGCCGGAGCCGTTCGACTGTGAGTGGTGGTTTTAGCCTCCTGACATTTCAATGACATTTTAGCATCAGAAGTAATATTAGCATTTTGTTCCACCGGTTTAGTAACATGATTCTATTACTGATTATGGCGCCAAGTCAGATGTATGGCCGGCTCAACCCAGATACAAGCGTTCTTCGCTGAGGGATGACACTCTCTTTCAGGCAAGTGGTTCTCGGCCCGGGCAACACGGAAGCTTGGCGCTGGTATTAGTTGAAGGGATGTTCGGTACAAGTTTTGTCTCTATTCAAAGGAATGACATCCCTCCTGAATGAGAGGCTGAGCTGGGATGCCGTAGCTGCGGTTTAATCAGCTATGCAAGATGTTTGGGTACCGTCAAATTCTGTCTGAGCTCTATTCTGGTTCTGTTAGAGATATATTCGGGGTAATCTGGTGATAAAGAAGACGAAGCCGAAGCGAGAGGATACCCAACGGAGGGCCAATAATATTTACCTCCATCACGCGCGTTTCTGGCATCGCCTAGTTCCGGTGTTCCTGTTAGAGCTCGAACTTCTTTGCAGTTTGGAATAAAGAAGATCCATCAACTTGATTTGGTTTGAAATCTTGAGATGACTTCGGTGATGTTCACGCAAAATATAGCTGGTGCTTTGAGGAAACAACGACGGAGCAACTCGGAAGAGAAACTTCACGACTATGACAGAAGATGTCTATAAGAATGGCAGACTTTACGTAAACTCAATCGAAGTAGCCGACAATGATGTCATTATCTAACTACTTCTGCCAAAGTTTGGGAGAGCGTTTGTACTAAAGGGTTACAGCCTAGAGCTGTGAGGAACACTTGTGTAGGTGATGATGCATACAAGCCTCATAGTGATGCTGCAGTTTGCCACTGTCTTTGGTTTATTGAAGACAAACGCAGCGATTTCAGCAAGGACTACAAAAGGAAAGCCCCAAAATTCAACCCTGAACTACTGCCGGAGGCAGGTAGTTCATAAACTTGTCGTCATAAACCCCTGGGTGTGTTTCCGCTGTGGTAAGAAAAGAACCGTTGTAGATGGCCGATCATCCTTCGCAGAAACGACACCTCCACTTTCAAAAGACTTCGTATTTGTTCATCGCTGGAGGCGTTGTGCTCAACTTGACTTTCTTTCCTTGCAGACGGAGTTCGAGTTGCTCCATGGCTGCCTGTCATGCGCGAAGTTTCCGGCATAACACTTCCAAGGCACCTCAATCGCGAAGGCAAACGTATAAAACATAGAGAAGGAAAGTTACTGAAACCTTCATCGCAAATGTTAGCTCCTGTGTCTAAGTTTAGTATGCCCATTTAAACCGCTTTCTAGACTTGACCTCTGTCAGGGGGGCTTCCGTCAATTGCTAAGTAGACTCATCCTTGACGAAAATACCTAGGTTCCATAGATGATTCGATTATTATGAGATTACACTCTCGGGAATATGAAGAACACTAACGGTGAGCAGGAGGTAGCACTAAGTAAGTACAGAAGAGCGGTAGTGCGGCTCGACGCCTCTCGAAAGCACTCGTCACGCCAAAGCTTGGCAGCAGTTTCTTTAGGCAGTGACTCGAAAGCAGTTGAAGTAATCGATCACTTTATTCTCATTTCTCCAGAGTTTCTCGTGATCACATGTGGCTTTTATAAAACTCGACGCGGCGTCCTCAGAGGTCTTGCCTGGAACGACACTCATCACCGATTGGGATGACTTCTTCAGCGTATGGGATCCTGGCCTATAAAACAAGGGCCTATCAACTGAACTTTGTATGCACGAACAATGCCATCGTGGATGGGATCGTGCTGTTCATCGTAGCCACTATTGTGGTAAATGTATTGGCACATAGACAAAAATTACTTGGAGCGCAAACCATTCATATGTCAAAGCCTGAAAGCTGCCTTGAACTACCGCCTCAGGTATACTAAGACGATGATATATCGCATAAGCGCAGGACAGAGAACTTCAAGGACGAGACTCAACACTTTGTAGGACCCCTCGACGAACCGTGTGTGCCTTGGGGACATCGCTCAGACGGTCGCAGAGCCTAGGGGTTCCTCTTACAACTGGAAAAGAGATTCTCGACCATCTGGTGTATTGTGTCTCAATCTCAAGCGGCATATGCGGCCTTGATCGTTTCTAAAGGGGTTAGGTGGCGATGAAATGGACAGCCCTTCTACGCATCGTGCAGTGGGATGACGTATGGAATGAGGGCGTCAGTTCTCTCCAAGCATCTTGAGATAAGAGCAATGAGCTTTCCCAGTGTGTTGAGACGGACTCGTTAAATCATTTTATGCCATGATCTCACTAGCAAGTTCTACCTATACCTGCATCGGATGAAGTGCTGCAAGCTCTGCAGGCAACTTGAAAGTATGCGGCAGCAGTATTTCGTAGAGCCCCGAGGACGACAGCAAGGGGAGACAGAGAAAGCTGGAATACCCAGCTTGGCAATCGTAAGACAGGTGATGTACATAGTTGGTACGTAACTGCAGACAACACTTATAAAGGAAGTCAATATCCTCAAGATTCATAGCAGCCGATATCAACCAGGACGACTCCATCTTTTGTGTTCTAGGAGTCCAAACCCATTATTACTTACACTCAATTTACAGGTAAGGTATTCGTTGAGATGTGTGTATCATAGCTCTCAACTTCAATGGGTTCAGGGCATTTAGCAGAGGGCGGTGAAACGACAGCTCTGAGCAGGCGGCAATAAGGGTTTACGCTGAATTCGCGAGGCTTTCATAGACATCATACTATGGAGGTGCATCACGATCAAAGCAGCAGGGCCAACTGAGTTGTGGCGCTCTCCTAACTGGAACAGAGCAACCCGCGCGAAGCTTGTGAGGTCTACATTCAGACATCTCACGCAGAGCCGGCCGTCATCGGAGAGGCATATCCTCATCGGACTCGAGGTCATGCGAGCAGCAGCTTAGGCTATTCCGGGACTGTGTAAGCGGGCCATACAGACAACTGCCCGTTACATTGCATGACAGTCCCGTGTCCAGCTTGGCATTGGGGGGTTTCTTCATGCCGCGCCGGGAGGGCTGCCGTCATCGGCACTTGCCCTTTGGACCGAGAAAGGTCGAACGGCGTGAAGTTACAACGACGAAGTGGTAGCCATTTCTCACGGAATCAGCGGACGGTGAAAAGACATCTTCTGCTCATGAGTCCGAGCGAGTGGTTCAGCCAAGGAACCATGGAGTCTCTCACTCTCACGAGCCGTCACACCCCGCCGCGAGAATATTCTGCCGTGGGATTGCTGCGAGGCTGAAATATAATTTTGAGAAGTTGCTGGAAGAGGCTTACTGCCTCGACTTCAAGGGGCTGAAGCTTTGCGTCAAAAGTTGACGTGGAACGATTCATGGCGTGACAGGTGGTCAAGGACCCGGCTGACGTCTGTGTGGTTTGGGCGTCAGTAAGTCAACACGGGAGGAATAGCTTCGAATCTGAAGCCACCGAACGGTCAGCCACATCGCCGCAAGCCTCAAAGCCTCATTTGGTCTCATTCTTCAAGCGCGCTGTAGTAGGCGTCGGGGGAAGGATGCCGAGATGGCCGTTGAGGTACTCGGGCCACGATGAATTGGGAATGGAGTCGATGCGACACCGGGTGGAAGCTTGGCTGGTTTTGACATATTGGCGCCGAGGTCTTATCGTCCCTCATTTGTAAGGTGTGATGACCATCGGGAGCTTTGGGTCACGTCGAAGGGGGGGAAATACCTAACAGAGGATGCGGGGGAAGGGTGACGAGGATGTCTCCGATTCGAATGCGCCTGGTCCCGTCGTGGGCGCGTCTGAGGTGGTCGACGGGAGACTGCAAACGGGGGAAAAATGGGTTAGGAAAATCCGGACACTGTGGGTCGGGCGGCGCACAGACCTTGTTACAGTGTGGGTCCAATTGGGTTACCCCACACTCTTGCGCACCTTGGGCGCTGGGCACCTGGGGCAGGAAGGCACTTGACGCTGAGTGAAGCACTGGAAGCTCCTTCGTGCTGCAGCTTTGGCTGGGCTCGCCATGGCTTACCCTGCCCTGCGTCGGATGGACGCGTGCCTGCCTCCGCAAATCCTCCATTCTTACTGCAGCAACAACTATGCTTCTTCTGCTTGCTTCCGCTCTGAGATGCGCGTAGGGCCAGGAGCACCCAATGGAACCGACTGTCTTCGAGCCCGCCCGCTGCCGGCCGTTTGCCCACACCTGCCGCTGTACTACACACCACCACTGCACCACTCAGATGACGCAGCAACAAAGACCTGCTCCAAGATAGAGTCCACTCGACCACCAGCTCAACATGTCTAGTTGCAGGACCACAGCCATCGGGAAATTTATATGGACTTGGTTTCTAGATGGGATGTTACGCTGGAGGGCAGTCGAGGTGGGAGGGGCCCCGAAGATTCGAGTGCAATTTCCCGCCACCCAGAACGCCCCTGGAGATATGCAGGCCTCGCGACTGAGAAAGCCCTGGTGAGCAGACGTCGAATCTGGCCAAGCGAGCCGGACGCCCATCCTCCCGGATGCTTGCCGAAGAGAGAAACAAGAGTTTCACGCAGACAACGAGTGCTGTTCAATCAGCCAAAAGCAAACACCGGGTACCTTTTGGTCGAGATGACAAGTGACGGGGTGGGCATCACGAAATGCTCAGACGCCCTCACCTCGTGCTTGGGGTAATAAGGGTCGGTGTCTGAGGGGAAGGGACTGATGAATCCGACTGACGAGGGCAGGGTATCCTCATTTCACCTTTTCCCTGCGCCCAAGTTGCACCGAGACACCCGACTGCGACTCTCGTGCCCGCTTCGTGCGAATCGAAATACCATGATACCTGGGCCTTGACGAGGCAGACAAACCTACGTGTTAAGTCACACACCATGTAACAGTGGCATGGCTGTCCGTACAGCGAGTATCACTTTGAATTCGGTTTATCCTTCAGAGGTTGAGGTTCAGTTTGGGCGGGCGTGCGGCAGGTTCCTCGGGAGATTTTGCGTTTTGCGACCCCTCTCTGCTGCTGCCCTCGTTCAAGCTCCCGCACCTTCCATTCCAGTATGTGTCTCGGACTCCGCAGTTGGAGACGTGAAGCTATTACATGGTGCAAGGGTGGTCGTCTGGTGTCTGGTGTGGTTGTCTGGGAGCACGAGCGAAGCTCGATTCCTCTCTTGACACACAACAACACGAGGCGTGGGGGAGGAGAGGGGTTTGAACGGATGGGAGGAGAGCATCACATCAACATCACATCCCATCGGCATGCCTCGCTGCATATCCCGCCGACAGCCTCAAAGTGATCGGTATGCAATAGCATGGCCGGGGCCTGGCTTGAGGGGACCAGCCAGTTCTGATGGATGGATCTGGGCAATCTGCTTCATGTGGTTTCTCCAATTCTTGCCCCGAGAAGGACGAGGAGGGAGCGGTTCGTTCGTGATGGGGCTTCTGGCGTGTGATCTGGGGTTCCCTGTCTGGGACGGCCGCTAATGGGGTGCTGCGATTGGCGCGTCTTGAGGGCTGTCGTCTCCCGGGTCGGTGCTCCGGTGCCCAATGAAGACGGATCCATGCTGGTTTTGCCCTTGAAGCGTCGGTGCAGCTAGCACGGACGGTGCCGGGAAGGTCGAGTGAGGGGGATTGCCCTGGCAGTTGATGGGAGGCTGCGTCTGCGGGAGAGGGGCAGACGGTTTAGAGATGAGGAGTACAGCAATGGCTTTTATGGACAAAAGTATGACGGGAGATGGGATGGTGAGACGGAGGATTACCACTTCGTAAGTGCGGAGTGGTGGTCGAGGTCTTGATATCGGATCGGGTGTTGATGACCCTTGGGCGACGACAAATGATTTCATGGCTGGTTTCCTATTGGCACCAGGAGTGAAGCTCCCCGCTCAGCAGTGCCAGCTTCCCCCACCACATGCAACCCTTTTTAGGGTGTTGAGCAGGGCAGACCTTGAAGCTTTGGCCGGGGCGATACCTGGTTAGGTCAGCTGGAGAAGGTACCTTCCCCATGGGCAGCGGGCGGGGACGATACCTCACACATGTCAACTCCAAAAGTCCCCTGTGTCTTGCACCACGACCCACGGGCGCCTCTCTCTCTCTCTCTTTTACTGCGTACTCAGTGAACTGTGAGCGTCCATGTCTGCACCTCACATTGCTGCTACTGCTCCAACCCGCCCCAGGCTACCACCATTTTTCAGGTGCTTGGAGCTTGGCTTGGCTTGGCTTGGCCTTCCTCCCTTGCTCAGCCTGGGGAAGGACAACTGCAGGACAGATGAGCAGGTACTTGTGTCTCGACCAAGATGCAATGCGCAGCCAAAGTTCCTTGACAGCTCACCTAGCCATTTGATGGACGAATACGGATAAGGATACCTAAGATCTAAGGTAGCTAGCCAGCTCGTCGTGCCGCTGCTACTGCCGCCATGCCCTGCTATCGTTGTGCGCCGGGGATTCCATCATTTGGTGCAAGGAAGGGGAAGGAGAAAAAAAAAAAAAAAAAAAAAAACAAGGCCAACGAACCTAATACAAAAGCACAAAAAAACGAAAAACCCCCCCCCCCAAAAAACGCCAACGAAAAA
>JAKMWZ010000371.1:0-43462 GCA_025328985.1 Colletotrichum sp. SAR11_239 | reverse complement strand
AAAATGAAAGGGACGAGACTCGAACTCGCGCGGGTTGCCCCACCAGGAAACAGATGTTAAGCTGACCTTAACCTGGCGCCATAACCAACTCGGCCACCCTTCCGTAAGATGATCCAGAGAATCTGGTTGTTGGAGGGGGGAGAGAAAAAGAGATTTAAGAAGCTAGCGCATGATGTGCGTGCGAGTGGGGGGTATGCCCACAGTTGAAGAGGCGGGTGATGGAGGGGCGACAGGGCCCCCACGCACCGTTGGCCGGCCGCATCTCAAGATTGACCAGGGTGAACGACTCGTCCGAGACAGTCTTAGACAGCGGCAGAGAAGTGGCCGTTTTAGAGAGCCACTCCAGATAGTCTCATTATTCCGCAGTGAGGGAATTTTCAAGTCGGCGCTGGAACGTATGCGAAACTTTCATTTCTTCTAGAAGCTCTGTTTTTCTTTATTCGCCGAAATTGGACGGCTGGCAGAAACTGAAAGCCGTCCAGCAGATTCTAATGGGTGGGGCATGCGATGACTCCGCACCTCAGTCCCGGAGTTCACACTGAGAACCTTGGAGGCGCAAATAGCTTTTTTGGTTGAGGGATTTCCAGGAGTTTGGACGACAGAGACCCTGCGGCGTCATAGTTGGGATGAGCCGGAAGGTTATGGGAGCGAGTCGTTCGTTGACTGGTTGAAACATGTTTTGGTTGTTTGTTATGCAGCTTGACAATCTAAAATACTGAAACATCGGACATAGTGATTTGGCCGCACTGGAGAATTGAATCAAACATGATATGATATTGACGTGGAATTGTGCTGTCATTACCTCTGTCAAGTCATCATGGCAGCTATATTCCTAACGAAATAGCCCGCCATTGTGGACAGAGGAGGTATGTGATATAATGTAGCTATGGACGTGGACTAGCTAGCCGTCCCTATTGGCATCATCGCAAAAACCGTCCCAAACCTAACACCGCCCATGCACCTTCATAAAACCAACTAACGCCGCTTCGTGACGCACTCTATGCCTGATTCCCTTTCCCCCTAGTAGTGTGCGTCGATGCTCGCTCAATCCGTCAAATGTTGCCCGAGAATCGTAGCAGGCAAACGCTGAACATGCCTCGTGACACGTCTATGTCTGTCGCTGAAGAAGAGAAAAATGGGGTCTATCAGACGTGTCCGCGCCCCATCATGTGTGACGGGAGCGCTTCGGTCCGCCGCCAAACATATTCTTGTCCAAGCTGCTCAGGTCGAAAATTTCGGCAAAGTTGATTTTACGCTTCGAACCAGCGCCGCGGCCGAGGTTGTTTCCCTGCCTTGATGCAGAGCGAGGGATGTTTGCAGAGTGGCGTGGCCTTGATGTGCGGGAAGCGGGGTTTGCGTTTGCGCCGTCGTGTGTTCGAGAAGAATCAGACAGGTCGAGGTTTGCAAGGTTGAGGTACGCGTCTTGCTGCGGAGGCTGAGGAGGCCAGGCATGTGCGGATTGGAAGGTGAAAGTTTCCTGCGATGGCACCGTGATCGGCATGATCTCCGGCTCTTCCTGGGTGGGTTGAGGGGCAGCGGGAGATGTAGAGTCGGTCCTCATTTGTGTCTCCTCCTGCAGTTGCGTCTCGCTGTTCGAGTGGTTGACATCAGGGGAAGATGTGGTCTCCGGCTTGTCCGCTTCATCGTCGCTTTCGGCGGTTTGGGAGTTCTCCCTGCCTTCCAACCGCTCGGTTGCCCAACTTCGGATCCTCCGACCGTCGCCATTGCCCAAGCCGATTCGTTCTTTGTCGAGAAATGCCAGCAAATCGTCGAGGCAGTCCTGGTACCCATCCATACGGGCCTTCGATTGGGCAGCAGCGGAGGCCTTGTAGAGTTTCGTCACCGACAGAGCGGCGTTTTTGAAGGCGTCGAGGAGTTGCTCGGGAGAGTCATTTTGCGCAGCCTGCTTCCCTGCTGAGGCGCCAGGCAGGGAGGTGTTGAGGCTTCGCATCGAGTCCATGTTTTCTTTGGCTACGTGTAAACTGACTGAGGGACGTCAGCAAGAAGGAAAAGGATAAGAAGAGGGAGTCCCGCACCAAGCGGTGAAGTATGTCGTTGATGTTGTCAGGGTAAACAAATCTTGATGCCGCGGGTGGGGTCCAAACGGGGTCCCCAGTGTCTGGCGCTGGCGGCGATAAGGGTGCGGTTACTGCCTCGAGTGCGACGGAGCAGACGAGGTTATAGGCCGCTTCTTTAACTACGGAGAAAGAAGGTAGTGTGTTCCTATAACGAAAGCGTGTTGATTCCGAATAGCAAAAAAGGCCACGATGATCGATGCAGGTGTTTGGCGATGGATGAAGTTCAGGTCAGCTCTAACTCAGCAATTACGCCGCAGAGAGCACATGACACTGGAAGCGGCACTAGCCGACAGCCAGCAGCACCTGCGGCAGTACCTGGCCGCCCAATTGCCTCAGTGGCTTTGACGTTATCCGTCGGTGGTCATTGCGCACTAGCTTTGCCAGATGACCCAATCACTGACCCAAAGTGGACCTTCACTGCAGTATTTGCTGACTGTTACGTTGGGGAGGCTGCAGCTTCCATTCCCGCGGGTCGGAGGTAGGTTTTCCCGGTCTAGCTGCACGGTGACCTTGTGGGCACTTGCAGTGCTGCACATGGCGGACTGATTGACACGGCGCAAACGCGCTAATCCTGATTAGATTTGTCTCTACCGGCGGAAGGATCCCACCTTTCTCTACGACTTCTGAAAAACATCTACAGACATTCAACTTCTGCACCGCAGCGCAGGCACTCGACCTCCAGCTTGGACGCACCTTCCTACATTCCAGCTCGGCGACAGCTTCAAGATCTATACACAACCACTCTTCTTGGTGCGCGTCGTGGTATCTTGCGAAACGCGTGTAAGTCGCGTAAAGTGATTTACGGCCATCAAGATGGCGCCCTCTCGCTCAAGAGCTGCCGTGGTCGACACCGACGCGTCAATGTCCGATGCCCCAGAAGTCAACCATGCCGAAGAGATGGTACGTTGCAATCTTTCATGTCCTCCCGTTGTTGCGGTGTTAGGCCCCGCGACAGCCCCCTACAAACGAAGCCTTGCAGCTGACGTGCATATAGGAGGTTGACGAGACTCCCGACTACACCGACTCAGACACCAATCCGAATACCACAGCTAGTAGCGTTGCTGGCGAGCCCGTTGGAGATGGTCGCAAAAGACGTTCCGAAGCCAATCAGCTGCGTCGCAGCATCTTCGGCAAAAAGCACGACAGACTGGGCGAATCCAAGGTACTTGCAAGCCCAAATAATTCTTTCTTTGATGGGAGACCTTCGGTTGGCGGACGCTAATTGATACTTTTGAACAGGAAGAGGACAGTATTCGTCGATTCCGATACCTGCTTGGCCTGACAGACCTCTTCCGCCACTTCATCGAAACAAACCCCAACCCTAAAATCCGCGAAATCATGACCGAGATTGATCGACAGAATGCGGAAGCTTCAAAAAGCAAGAAGGGCGGGGCGCGTCAAGGAGGCGCGAACAACGAGAGACGCCGTCGGACCGAAGCCGAGGAAGATGCCGAGCTTCTTCGCGATGAGAAGCACGGAGGCTCTGCCGAGACCGTCTTCCGCGAGTCACCCGCCTTCATTCAGGGAACCATGAGAGACTACCAGGTCGCTGGTCTCAACTGGCTGATCTCTCTCCACGAGAACGGTATCTCGGGCATTCTTGCTGACGAGATGGGTCTTGGCAAGACATTGCAGACGATTTCCTTCTTGGGCTACCTGCGGCACATCATGGACATCACTGGACCTCACATCGTTATTGTTCCCAAGTCGACATTGGACAACTGGAAGAGAGAATTTGAGAAGTGGACGCCCGAAGTCAACGTCCTTGTGCTTCAGGGTGCCAAGGAGGAGCGCCACAACCTCATCAATGATCGATTGGTCTCAGAGGACTTTGATGTCTGCATCACGAGTTACGAGATGGTTCTGCGCGAGAAGGCACACCTCAGGAAGTTCGCTTGGGAATACATCATCATCGACGAGGCGCACCGTATCAAGAACGAGGAATCATCGTTGGCCCAGGTCATCCGTCTGTTCAACTCCCGAAACAGACTACTCATCACCGGTACACCCCTCCAGAATAACCTGCATGAGCTGTGGGCTCTGCTCAACTTCTTGCTTCCCGACGTCTTTGGTGACTCTGAAGCTTTCGATCAATGGTTCTCTGGCCAGGATCGTGACCAGGACACGGTCGTTCAGCAGCTTCACCGCGTGTTGAGACCGTTCTTGCTTCGAAGAGTCAAGAGTGATGTGGAGAAGAGTCTTCTGCCCAAGAAGGAGGTCAACGTTTACCTGGGCATGTCTGAGATGCAAATCAAGTGGTATCAAAAGATCCTGGAGAAGGACATTGACGCTGTCAACGGTGCCAACGGAAAGCGCGAGTCCAAGACAAGACTTCTGAACATTGTGATGCAGCTGCGAAAGTGCTGCAACCACCCTTACCTGTTCGAAGGAGCTGAGCCTGGTCCGCCGTATACCACTGATGAGCATCTCGTTTACAATGCCGGCAAGATGGTTGTTCTTGACAAGCTTTTGAACAGAATGCAGAAGCAAGGTAGCAGAGTTCTCATCTTTTCTCAGATGAGTCGTCTCTTGGACATCCTTGAGGATTACTGCGTCTTCAGGCAGTACAAGTACTGCCGTATTGATGGTGGCACGGCACACGAGGACCGTATTGCTGCCATCGACGAGTACAACAAGCCGGGGTCTGAGAAGTTCATCTTCCTGCTCACCACAAGAGCCGGAGGTCTGGGCATCAATCTTACTACTGCTGATATCGTTGTCCTCTACGACAGCGATTGGAACCCTCAAGCTGACCTGCAGGCCATGGATCGTGCTCATCGTATCGGCCAAACCAAGCAAGTTGTTGTGTATCGATTCGTTACAGATAACGCGATCGAAGAGAAGGTCTTGGAGAGAGCAGCCCAAAAGCTCCGTCTGGACCAGCTTGTTATCCAGCAAGGTCGGGCTCAGACGGCTGCGAAGGCGGCTGCAAACAAGGACGAACTGCTGTCCATGATCCAACACGGTGCCGAGAAGGTGTTCCAGAGTAAGGGCGCCACCGGTTCCCTAGCCTCCAAGGGTGCCGATGTCGAAGAGGACGATATTGATGAGATTCTCGCCTCTGGTGAGACGAGAACCAAGGAGCTGAATGCCAAGTACGAGAAGCTCGGCATTGACGATCTGCAGAATTTCACTTCCGAATCTGCTTACACTTGGAATGGCGAGGACTTCAAGACCAACAAGAAGGACATCGGTATGAACTGGATCAACCCGGCCAAGCGTGAGAGAAAGGAGCAGTCCTATTCCATGGACAAGTATTTCCGGCAGACAATGTATCCTCCCAAGGAGAAGGACAACAAGCCCAAGGCGCCCAGGGCGCCGAAGCAAGTTCCCGTCCACGACTACCAGTTCTACCCAGTTCGTCTCCGAGAGCTCCAGGACCGTGAGACGGCGTACTATCGCAAGGAGATTGGCTACAAGGTCCCTCTCCCCGATGGCGAGGATGACAAGCTGGAGGAAAGAGAGCAAGAGCGTGCTTTGGACCAACAGGAAATCGATGATGCTACGCCGCTTAACGAAGAGGAGCTGGAGGAGAAGCAGCGACTGTCGCAACAAGGCTTCGGCGAGTGGAACCGTCGTGACTTCCAGCAGTTCATTAATGCCTCTGGTCGCTACGGTCGCAACGATTACGAGAGCATTGCTGAGGACATTAACGACAAGACGGCCGCTGAGGTCAAGCAGTATGCCAAGGTCTTCTGGCAGCGTTACACGGAAATCGCCGACTACAACAAGTACATCAAGGTTATCGAAGACGGCGAGGAGCGCATGCGCAAGATCGAGCACCAACGGAAGCTGCTTCGCAAGAAGATGTCCCAGTACCGCGTCCCCTTGCAGCAACTGAAGATCAATTACTCTGTCTCAACTACCAACAAAAAGGTATACACGGAGGAGGAGGACAGGTTCTTGTTGGTGCTGCTCGATAAGTTCGGCATTGACTCCCCTGGCTTGTACGAGAAGATGCGTGACGAGATCTCTGTGAGCCCTCTGTTCCGCTTCGACTGGTTCTTCCTCAGCAGGACGCCTGTAGAGCTCAGCCGTCGTTGCACCACGCTTTTGACTACAATCGTCAAGGAGTTCGAGGATGTCCATCCGACCAAGGGCGCGAACGGTGTCAACGGCAAGGTTAAGAGAGAGGCCGCCGATGACGAGGAGAACGATGAGGACAGCATTCTCGGCATGGCTCCCGCTAAGAAGAAGGCCAAGAACGGCGTCAAGGTAAGAGTCAGAAGAAAAGCTAGTACGTGAATATGGCTAACAAGAATTTCAGAATAAGGCTTTGGACAACGTCAAGTCAGAAGCGGGCAGCAAGAACACATCTGCAGCACCCTCAAGAGCGTCGAGCGTCGCCTCTACGAAATCCACAACCAATGCGAAGAGCAAAACCAAGGGCAAGAAGAAATAGACGGTTGGGTCAGCTACATGATTTCACACGGTTCTTTTGGTGCGGGTAAAGCTTCACCTGGCGGTGGCTGTGATAGAAAAGGCGTTTGGTCTGGTACGACCCTGAGTTGTTATTTCTAGGAGATTCTTACATGGCTTTCGCGATAGATGGCCTCGACTTTTGCCGGTGTGTATTTTGTAGTAAATCATATTTTACGAGAATGAAATGGCTCTTCGGAGTTACAGAATCTTTTGCGGCCCCTTAGTACGTCCGTATTGCCAAGGTCCCTGATACGTGAATTTTCTGGCTCGCTTCTCGTGTGCGGTCTAAGAAAAATATTTGTACACTCTCTCGCTCTCTATAGTGGCAGCGAGCTCTGGCTTCGGCTACTGGGTTACATATAAGGTTATCACAAAGATCGGGTCTAAGTAAGGACGTCCGTCTCCTGGATGAGAGGAAGCTATTCGATCCTCGTCAAGCTGACTCATATATGAGGCTATCACTGAGGGCGCAGATGAAGGTCGTGAACTGGGGAGGGACAGAGTCAACTAGATAACTAGGAGAGCACTGAAGGGACCGGCAAAGCGGCCCCCGTTCAGGCCTTGGAGATCAAAGCTCCTCCTGACAATCCTCAATGCAAGCTTCCCCTTATTTTGAAGAAATCATACCCGGCGGACCGTCCGAGCTACTTCTTTACTTGCAAGCGTGCTCCAAGTGCTGCCACCTCTGCGTCCCTGAACGCATCAAAGCTTATCGGGATTTACATCGTCGTCTACCTGTTCTTTTTTTATTGTTCCCAGCTTTTGACTATGCCACTGTCACGTTCTCGATGTGTGTCACATGATCTCATGGTCATTAGGCCATTCAAGGCAAGAAGCGCAGGCTGCTTTGAAGTCATGCTATGTGTTTAATCACAACTAGCCATTCTCTTCCGTGTGGTTTCCAATTCACTATAGTGGTCTGTAACAAACTTAATACTCTGTATGACTTACTTACTTAAAGCGTTTATAGAGGGAGGAGACCATTCAAAGTACATAGTTAATTACAGAGGAACGTCTGTAAGGGAGAGCCTTAATGTCTTCACTTGATTCAAAAAGAAATACAGCGTGGATAAAGAATCATCGCCGCGAGATCCAAAAATAAACTCTCCTCATGTGGGACTCGAACCCACAACCTTCCGATGTCAATGGCCTTGTGCAAGCCGTAAAAGTCGGACGCGCTAAACCGATTGCGCCAATGAGGACGCTGTGTACACGGAATACCCGTTCACCGATGATTCTCCGTTGCCAAAAGTTGACTCTTATAGTCCAGACGGTGGATACAAGTAAGCTTGCACGACTGAGCTAAAGCGACTTTCTGTAGGCGATCCCAGGCTGAGCGATCGACGCATGCGCTGCGACGCATTCATTTGGCGTCGACAAGTTGCTGGTAGAGTTCCCAGGTCTTGAACTTTTTTTTTTAGGTAGCTATGGCTTCTGCAACTGGGATACTTCGATGGTGAAGGGGGATGGAACCGCAGCTGCCTCTGTTGGATCCAAACGAACGTCATTCTGCCCCGCACTAGCACCAAATGGAACGCAAGAAGCACTGCCCCTCCATACGGACCAGGATCGCCAGGTCCCAGGTCCAGGTTCCCACATTGTCGACCGCCATTGCGTTGCCTGGGGAAGCTGACACTTGACCCATTTCACCTCTCCAAACATTTTGGAATCGTTCGTTGTTCTCTCATTGTGTCTTGATCTCAGTAGCAAACTTTCACACAGGCTTTCTGGACACTTGGCTCCATCATGTCTGTCAACATCGAAAAGATCCTAGCTGCCTCGCCCGCCACGCAGCGAGGCCAGCCAACACAGCTTTCGACCGACAAGAAGGGCGAGCGTATCGCGTACGCGGTCAGTTGATTCGGGCTGTCTAGATTCGATGATGATTCGCGACTAACAACAATGCACATACAGGCCGGCAAATCCATCTTCCTCAGATCAATCGACAACCCTTCCGTAAGCAAGCAATACACCGGCCACACGGCCCAAACCAGCGTCGCTCGCTTCTCTCCAAGCGGCTTTTACGTGGCCAGTGGTGACGTGTCGGGTTCTGTACGAGTCTGGGACGCGGTCGAAGCCGAAAATACAAAGGGTACACTGTGATCTCCAGCTTGCCCAGCTTAACCCGCTAACACATCGCCAGGCGAGTACCACATCATCTCGGGCCGCATCAACGACATCGGATGGGATGGCGACTCCCAGCGCATCATCGCAGTCGGAGACGGCAAAGAGCGATTCGGACACTGCATTACGGCAGACAGTGGCAACTCGGTGGGCGAAATCAGCGGTCACTCAAAAGTTGTCAACTCCGTCGCTGTAAGGCAACAACGTCCGCTGCGCGCAGCAACCGTCTCGGACGACAGTTCCATCTGCTTCTTGCACGGAGCCCCTTTCAAGTTCAACTCTAAGCACGCCTCTATTCACCGTGGCTTCGTCTTCGGAACCGCCTTCTCTCCTGACGGCAGCCTACTTGTGACGGTTGGCGCCGACAAGCGTATTCAGCTGTATGATGGCAAGACGGGTGAACCAACAAAGCAGATCGGCGAGGGAGAGCACACTGGCAGCATTTTTGCCGTCTCTTGGTCCGAGGACGGCACCAAGTTCGTCACTGCCAGCGCGGATCAGACGGTCAGAGTTTGGGATGTCGAGTCTGGCAAAGCGACGCAGACGTGGAAGTTCGGCGATGGCGTTAGCATTGGTGATCAGCAAGTCGGTGTCGTATGGCCACACGGACGAAGCGATGGCTTGATCATCAGCTTGAACCTCGATGGCGACCTTATTTACCTGAACGAGGGAAGCGACAAGCCTAGCCGAATCGTGCAGGGACACAACAAGAACATCACAGCCCTTGGGACTTCATCTGATGGACAGGGCAAGACGCTGTGGACCGGAAGCTTCGACGGCCGTGTCTGTCAATGGGATGTCGAATCCGGTGTTGGAAGTGTTGTTGACGGCCAGGCGCACTCGAACCAGGTCACTCAGTTTAGCGCTGAAGCTGGACAGACCTTCAGTGTTGGCTGGGATGACACTCTCCGGACTGTCGATGAGTCTGCCAACACCTTCGTTGGCGATTCCGTCAAGCTCTCTGCGCAACCTAAGGGTGTTGCGGCTACAAATGGAAAGCTGTACGTGGCGACTATCGAGGGAGTGGACGTCTACGAGAAGAACAAGCTGGTGGCGGAGAACCGTCTCGGATATGCTCCTCTCGCCGTTGGCGCATATGGCTCAACTGTAGCGGTTGGTTCCGGCAACTCGGTTAAGATTTACACTGCGGACGGCTCTGGGAAGCTCTCCGAGGTCAAGTCGCTCGACAAGTCTACCTCTCAAATCTCCTGTCTTTCCTTCTCCAAGGATGGCCAATATCTTGCTGTCGGAAACCAGATCGGCAAGATTGTGGCGTATAAGTCAGGTGACTGGGAGGTCGCCTCTGACAGATGGTCAGCGCATACCGCGAGGGTCACTTGCATCAGCTGGAATGATGCCGCAACCCACGCGGTATCTGGAGCTTTGGACACGAACGTGTATGTGTGGAGCTTGGCGAAGCCTGGTAGCCGTGTCAAGGCTCTAAACGCACACAAAGACGGTGTCAACGGCGTTGCCTGGGTTGGAGATGGTTCTAAGGTCGCAAGTGTGGGAGTTGATGCTGCGATTAAGGTCTGGGCTGTGTCTGGACTTCAGTAGTTTCCTGTTTCTCTGTAGACTATTGTCTTGCAGAGTCATGATGACTGAATGAAAAGCGAAATGACGTTACACCAACCAACGCCTGTTAAAATGGGGTATCTCCGTGTCTAAAAGCCAGTTCCTTTTCCGATCATACCGTCCATGCCAACCATCTTCCCCCCTTTTCTCGGCTCGTGATTCATCAATTCATGCCGAAGTAATATCGGGAAGGTGTCCACTGCATGGGAATCTAGCCCATCGTCATCTGAGCCACCTCCTCACGCTGGGCCTCTCCCGAGCCCCCATTGCCCGCATCTGTCTTGTTTGTAGGCCGAGGTGTCTCTACAGCGTAGCGCCCCAGCATAGCACTGGTGACCTGCCACAAGTCGACGTTGAGAGGCTCGGCGTCTTCCTTAACGGAGTGAGGCTTGAACTGCACCTTGGTCTTATCAAGCTGCAGAACAAGCTGTTCCAGTGCATATGAGATGTCGCCGAGATGGCCCCAGATCCCGTAACCCTGGCGCTGGATCTCCTCGGCCAGCTCGACTTGGTGGTTATCCTTGAGGGTCGGGTTCGGGACGACGACGAGGGGCACGTTGACGCGCATGCCGTCGAGGATGGTTCCGGTACCTTCGTTTATCGTCTGTCAGCTTGGTATTCCATCATTGGGCCCAACTCAACTCGGCATTCTCATGACATACCTGCATGGCAGATCACAACCCCTCTCTCACGGCCAGCAGCGGCTTGGCACTTTGTCATTTCGACGGTGAGATCGTCGACAAAGTCGAAGGCAGTGATCTCGAGCGTTGGCCAGCGAGGAACTAGCGTGGGGAGAATATTTCGAGAAAAATGCTCATAGTCTTTGCCGCATTGGAGGGTCAGGTGGGTGTAGCGGTCGCCAACGAGGAAGTTGAGAAAGGTAGGCGAGACGACTTCAGTGAGCAGTTGGGTAAAGCGGGCGGTTGCGCCGACAGTGACAAGGCAATGCCGCTCAAGCTTAGGGTTCTCAGCAGACATTATGAGATGCGGTAGAGAGAGTCTGTTGGAAGAGGAGGAGGTTTGTGATGTTGAGGCTGCGAGCACGACGCGCGATGTTTGGTGAATGAGTTGAGCTTGTGAGAGCTTCCCAGTGACGTTGAATTAGGTAGGTACTGCACTGTGGCACAGCCGATCAGGGTCCACTAGCGGGGTTGTTTGAGCACGCGGGGCGTTACAGGGCGGTGCCTTGAAGTACGTAGCCCCAACGGCTGTTACCTATGTTTAGGGTCGCCACCAGTGGGCGGCTTCTTTTCCACCTCAGTCTTTAGGTTGGCTGCTATTCATTCTCCAGAGACAATGCAGGCGAGCTTATCCAATTAGAGACGTCACTGCTGACCACTGTGAATGGGCATTCATTATTCCTTAATGTCTACCTCCTTTTAATATCATTTCTTGTCCTTTCATTGTCTGTCTACTCAGACATATCTTGTTTAATTGCTACCTGCACATATCGGCTGCCAGTCCGATCTCTCCAAAAAGGCTCTACTCCCATCTCCCGGAACCTCTTTTTCTCATAGACCTTGGTCACCATCCAACTACTCACAAACATAACCACCACGATGGCAACGATGCCGAAGCAAGCAATGAGAGGAGCCAGTATAGAGAAGACGGTGAAGCCATAGCTCACGCTTTGGAACAACTTGTCGCCCACGAGCTGATCAGTGGCCAGCCCAACTTGCATCGCTGTGAGGACAATGACGACATAACCAAGAACCGCAGCCAGCGCCGCAAAGTTGTCCCGGAGCAGGTCCTCATAAACCGCATGAGAAGCAACCTTGGAGTACCCCCGGAGCAAATACCCCAGGCGGACCCGATAGATCTTGTTCAAGCGGCTCAGTCGGAGCTCGCCGTACCAGTAGCGCGGGTTTACGGACGCATAACAGTGGTTCTGCACGATTTGCGCCGATAATGCCCTCCATCGGTCCCAGCTGACTTGCGGCGGCATGAGGCCCTTTTCAACGGCTATGCGGAAGTCGCTCTCGTACGCGACGAGGGCCGTGTAGGAGAACAGAAATCCGAGCGCGCAGGCGACCAACTCCCTTCGCGGATCGGGCTGATGTCTCTTTCCGTCACTACTGCTGGTGCCGTCGTCGGTGGTGGTGGTGGTGACAAGCAGGTGTGCAGCCCAGAAGTCTGGGTCCAGCAGCCACCGGGGTATCGGCTTGACGAAGATGCGGTTCTTGGCCCATACTAGGTGAAGCTCGGGGTTCTCTGTGACATGAATCTCCCGCGAGGTGAGCAACTGGTAGTGGAGGGGCCTCGGGGGCATCGGACGCCCGCAAATCCAGAGGAGGTCCTGGACATCGTTCAGACGTCGGACGAAGAGCTCTCGGCCCAGGAACTCTGGGTCGTCGGCTCGCGGCACGGTTATGTGGTCGTGTTGTGCTCGGCTGGTTGCCGGGAGGAGGTCGCCAAAGGCTCCGGGCGGCGAGGCCCTTGCGGGAGTGGTTGCATGATTGAAGCCGTCATCGAGGACGCGGACGGTGAAAGGCACGGACGCCGGCCGATCCATGGTGCGACTCGAGAGATGCGGGTTGAGTTTGTAAGCCGGAGTTTTTCAAGCATGAAGTGTGATCCAAGCTGTCGGTCCTGGCACCTGAGTCGGCTGTCTTGTCAAAGGATATCACGGTCCTCGCTGCGCAGGGTGTTGGCCGGACCAGCGATCTTGACAGAAGTTCTTTTCTGGATCACCGAAGGTCTCGTCGAATTGCTTCCGCCCACAAACTCAAGCGAGTTATGTTAGTAAGGCCAAAAGCACCCATTGGACCGCATGGTCTTTGTTGATCTCAGCAGGCTGCAAAGGAGCAATAGGCATCTAAATTTCTTGGGGTCTAAAACGGAGGCTCCCATGTCACTTAGTATGAAGAACCGCAGCATGCAGGCAAGGGGGGTTCTCTGCGCAGCCGGACATCGACAGACTCGCCTGGATCCCGAAAAGAGACGAACTCAGCAACGCTAAATTCTGACCAGTGGAACGGCGCTACAAAATTAGAGGCAGCTGCAATCGAGCTGAATAGACTATTGGCGCAGTCGGACAGGCGTTGGCATCGTAGGATGACAATGCATGGGTGGCTGACGCCGCTAAGGTCGTTTCGGGCCGCCTGGCTGCAGGGGGACCCAACTGGTCTACCGGGGACATCTACACCCCGGACTGACAGCCTTACAGGCACCGCCTGCCTGCCTCTGCTACGCCGCTGCCTGGGAAATCTCATGATCTCTATTATGATCTTGTTCAAACCTTTCTTTCTCCCGTCTTTGGGAACACTTTCTTTGTTGTCGTGTAAGTAAACTTGTCTCAACTACGGCGGCATCATCATGTCTCTGCGGCGAGCAGGAACGAGAAGGGCACCTCACGGGGGTCCGGGTGGTCCGAAGCCCAGGACGACGTATCAGACGGTTCAGCAGGGCTTCAAGGAGCTCTATAATCCTCAGAAAGAGAATGGTTCTGGTTCAGCAATCGACGTTGAGTATGCCGCATCTCATCGGCTGAGTGAGTTTGAGGTTTTGTTTCTAACTGTTGAACAGCATTGTCTTCGTGCCAGGCTTGGGCGCTCATCCGGAGGACAGCTGGAAGTCGGAGACAGGATTCAACTGGGCGACTGGTGTCTACGATGGCACTTCAAAACCGTCTTCGGATTCGAGCAACAAGAAGGATGGTCTCGCCAGGGACTTTCCAAAAGCTCGCATCTTGCTGTATCAGTATGAATCAGCATGGGTTGGGGATCTCAAGGTCAAGTCTTTCATGAGGGACATTGCGAAATCCATGTTGGAAGGCCTTCAAGCCAACCGAGAGGTAAGCTCACTCGGATTATTCGGTGGGAGCTTTGCTCATCAGAAGACAGGGAATCAGAGACCGCCCTATAGTGTTCATTGGACACAGCATGGGAGGTTTGGTCATTGCCAAGGTATGTAAATCGCGTCTAGCACGAGATCCGTAAGCTTGACAGACTACGCAGGCAATTACTCTCGCTGCAGACACATATAGGGACGTGTTCCCCAGGATGTTCGAGTGCATCGCAGGATGTGCTTTCTTCGGAACGCCCTTTGGCGGTGCTCAAGTTGCTGCCGTAGCCGCCTTGCTCGGTGATTTTGGCGAGCACTTGGGATACACCAAGTCTTCGGCTCTAGTCAAGATGATGACGCCTGGAGACGAGGGCTTGAATGAGCTAAAGAATGACTTCCTGCGTTTAGTTCGTAAGATCAGTCCTGAGATTCAGCTTTTCTGCTTTTACGAAAACCACCCGACCGATTTCACCCAGGAGAAGTACGGCGCTGCCATGTCGAAGATTGCCAAATTGGTCGTACCCAAGAAGGTGCAAGACTTTGTCTCAAGAGAGTCTGCAACACTTCCAGGTATTGAAGACATGGCTTTGGCGGCGAATCACCGAGATCTCGTCAAGTTCAGCGACTTCAAGGACTCTCGATACCAGCTTGTTAGAGAACCCCTCAAACGACTCATCCATGGCGCCAGTCTTGTAGTGAAGAACCGCCTCAACTCGACACGTGGAATTGATCAAGAGACGGTCAATGGTGTCATGGAGCTCCTGAACGGCGGGCAGGTTGCGAAGAAGAGGAGGATCCTTGCGCCCCAGTTCCCACCATCGACTTGGATTCCAAGGGAGACAGAGTATCTCGACTGGCTTAAAGACTCTGGCGAGGTCGAACCCGCTGCGCCCAGGTCTCGTGGGCAGGCCTTGTTCATCCGAGGACCTGAAGGACGGGGCAAGACGCGAGCGACCATGGCGACACTTCGGGACATCGACGACATGATCCAAGCCGACGAAAAGCAAAGTCATGGGCGAGGACCGGTGCTCCTCGCATATTTCTTCTGCGATCCATCATCAGACTTTTCGACTGCGGAGGACTTGCTGAAGTCGCTCGTTCGCCAACTAATCAATCAGCAACCCTCTTTATCCGTGTATGCGAAGCATTTCGTGAAGAAGAAGGGCGAAGATTCCTCAAAGACCCAAGCGAACTTGACAGTTGAGAATCTGTGGCAGACTCTCCAGGACATGCTAATGGACGAGTTCATTGGACGAAGGGTGTACTTTGTCATGAACAACCTGCATGTGCTGCCAGAAGATGCCGAGTCGACTATCAAGCTAATGAGATTTCTACACGCGGAGATGGAAGAGCTCAAGCACGAGGACGAGAAGAGGGTCTCAACCAGGTGGCTCCTCACAAGCAGGGAAGTTCAGAATGTCGAGGATGCATTGAAGGTTGAGGGCATCCGGCTCATCGATCTCGAAGAAGACAGATACTCGGACCAGGTACAACTCGAGCTACGCAAAACCGCTCAGGAGAAAGTCCAGGAGCTCGGCAGTGCAAAGAAGTACAATAAGGCACTCACCTACTTTGCCAGCAGTCTCATCGGCAAGCGTGCGTCCAACAGTCAGTGGATCAAGCTTTCCTGCATGCAACTTGCGGAACTGTCCGAGGCTGAGAGCGACCTGAGGATTCGACACATACTAGAGGGAATGCCCCAGGAGCTGAAGGCTTTGCTCGATGCTGCTTGGTTGCAGATTTTCCGTGCGAATGAGAAGGATGCAGACAAGATCAAGGAATTGTTGCGAACACTCGTCCTCACTTTCGAGGAACCGACAGAAGACGAGCTTGCCGTGCTGGCTGGATTTCCTGCGACTGAAGAAGGAAAAGCTGAGTTGCAAAGTTTGGTCAAGAAGTGCAGGCCATTACTGGTAGTGACACGCAGCGGAAGGTCAGAAAACACCATTGGTTTCATGGACACTGTCGTCAGGGAGCACCTCCTGGAGAAGGAGACCTCCAAGAAGACTCTCGGCATGTCTGGGGACGAAAGCAAGTGGCAACATGGCATCATTGCCCTGCGGTGCTTGGCTCATATCAAGCAAGCCTTCGATTTCCCGCCTGTCGAGAAGCCTGCTGAAGAAATTGATACAGAGGAGGATGAAGGCTCACAAGCGGCAAGCAGCGAAAATGGTGAAGAGTCCGACGCCGACGAGAACGACGGTAACGGAAGTGAGTCAGAGGAAGAAGAGTCAGACGACGAAAGCGATTGGGATGAGGATTCTATGCACAACTACCACCAAATGGAAGACGATGAGGTCGAAGAGGCGCAAAGTCTTGATGGCAAGTATTTGGCTTACCCCGTCAAGCATTGGCTACATCATGCTAGCAAGTCTACCATCGAGATCGCCGAGGATCTCAGCGAAGACGATTTCTGGGAGAAGGAGTCGCTCATACGATACCGCTGGTTGCTCGTGTACATGCACACGACCAAGGCTCTGGTAAGCTTCCAGGCCAAGCATCTCACCGCACTCCACATCGCCGCTGCCGTTGGCTACAGGCAGCTCGTCTCGGCCCTGATTCAGAATGGACACGAAGATGAGATTAACAAGCGGGATGAACTCACAAACACCCCCGTAAGTATTTCTTGCTGCTCATAAGTTTGGATTGTCCACTAATGTGTTGTTAGCTTCATTTTGCGGCTTACATTGGACGGCCCAACACGGTTGATGAGCTCCTTAAACGTGGCGCCAACATCGATGATGGTATCGATATCGGGCAGGAGACGCCGTTGCATATGGCTGCCAACGCCGGTCACGTCAAGATCATGAACAAGTTGATTCAAAAAGGAGCAAATGCGAATGCTATCGCAGAAGATGTCGGTCCGGTGATGAACGCTGCCATCTCCTCAGGTAATCCTGATGCCGTCAGGCTCCTCGTCGAGAAGAACGTCTCCTTGGCCGTTGAGGACAACGACGTCGACTCTCCTCTGGCTCTGGCTGGTCTGCATGCGGATCTGTCCATGTTCGAGTACCTCACTCAAACTTACGCTGATAAGCTACCTCCCAAGGAATTTGACAAGGCGTTTGTCAAGGCTGCCGTTTCGGGCAGGGTCGATGTGTTCAACAAGCTTTTGACATATGACCATTCTCAGGAGTGCTTCCAAGAGGCTTTGGAGGCAGCGGCTGAGGAGGAGAACTGGGAGATTGTCATGATTCTGCTTGAGAAGCGACAGGGCCTTGACTGCAACGAACTCTTCCGCCAAGCTGCGACTACAGCTGAGCATCAGGACAAGGTATTGGAGGCTGCATGGAAGTACACTAACGGGGACATTTCCAAAGAAACCCTCAATGACAGCTTGTACGAGGCCACAGACCTTGAGAAGGAATCGACGGTCAGGCTTCTGTTGGAGACCTTCAATGTCGACCCGAACGCTACCGGCGATGAGTAAGTAGCCTTCATCAAGGGATAGTAGACACTGCTAACATCGACCAGGTATGGTACAGCTCTGACTGCCGCTGCTTACGACGGCACCCTTGATATTGTCAACCTGCTCCTGGACAAGGGAGCCGACATCAATTCCCCTGACGGATGGGCCTTGCAAGCCGCCGCGGCAGAAGGGCACTACGACGTAGTCAAGGAGCTTCTCGATCGTGGAGCTGATGTCAACTCACTCACCGAGAATGAAAACTTCCCTCAGGGAACGGCGCTTCAGGCCGCCGCTGAGTCCGGCAAGGTGGAAATCGTAACGCTGTTGATAGAACACGGCGTCAACCCCGACCTTGGAGCGGGAGAAGACACCTTTCCCATCATGGCGGCTGCAATGAGAGGCGAGCAGACAATCTTGGAGCTTCTCCTCAACGCCAAGGCAGAGGTCAACGTCTTTGGTGGGCAGGATCACTCGACGGTGCTGATCGAAGCCGTGATCAACCTACCAGTGGATGCCCTACAAATTCTGCTCGACGCCGGTGCTGATATCAATCTCGAGGATCGTGATGGCGATACCCCGTTGATTGTTGCAGCCCGCGAGGGTGACGCGGACTGCGTCAAGTTTCTCCTGGACCACGGAGCCGACATTTTCCACACGAACCACGACAATGAGAATGCTCTTCAGTCGGCTATTGAGTATGGCGGCGACGACGACTGCACCAAAGTCCTCATAGATCGTATCTCGGAGATTATGTCGGCCCTGAACAAGGCCATGCACAACGGCAACTCGGCCGTCACAAAGGTCGTCCGCAGCGTTGGAACCGGTCGTCAAGGTCTCACCTACGATGACTGGGAGGATCCCGATGACAGAATGTCAGAGGCATCTGACGACGACGACAGGAAGAGAAGCAGTTATGAGACCCCGCGAACCGAGTCTTTCCCGAACAGCGCCCGCAAGGTCGACGACTCGCCTCATGCACCGTCTCCTCTCAAACCTCGCAGCGAGAAGCTGTCACAGGAACTAGAGGAAGCCATAGCCGCCCAGGTCTCGATGCTTCAGCAATTCGGAACATCTCCTCCCAAGCCGGAGAAGATCGAAATGTCCCCGGTTGAGATGCCCCCGACAACCATCGCGGGGCTGCCGTCTCAGAGGAGGTACTCCCAGCAGGTACAGCTGGAGGAGATGCTCTCAAAGTACGAGTTTGAACCGCAGCCAGACCCGGTGGAGAGGTTCAACAGACCGCCTTACATCAAGGCACCACCGATGTCATGGACACAGTCAAGCGAAGCTCTCTCAGGCGAGCCGATGCTCTCCCCTGGTCAAGGGCCCATCAGACGCAAGCCAGCGCCATCGTACGCCTTGAACCCCTCGCCCACACCTTCCAATCTGTCTGGAAGCCAGTTTCAACCACCCCCTGCGCCAACCTCTGATGCGAAGCCAGTCGTCGATCAGCGACCTGCATATCAGAATGCGTCGTCGTACCCTGGGGCCCCAATGTACCAGGCGGGTCTCGGCTTGCCATCGCAGTATCCTAAGAGAAGAATCTCGGAGGAGAACGATGATCTCGCGCCACCCATTGCTCCGTATACCGCCCCCTTCAACCCTTCATCATACCGTCCAAGCCCGGGGAACACGCCACCTCAGAGCCAGGAGCCGTTCCCTGATTTGCCTCAACAGATGCCAGGAGGATGGCAGAGTCCGCCCCAGCAGATGCAGCCGGCGATGCAGCAGTCTTCATTGAGCATTGAAAGTGTATCGCCACCAAATTCTCAGCATCAGCAAGAGTTTGACTCTAGGTAAGCTAGACCCCGAAGAAAGTTCTCCGAGCATGTATGTTCATGTGCTGACCTGAGCAGTAAACCTGACTTAAAGTCACATCGTACCTCGTTCATGGGGATGAAGAATACGCTTGACAAGGCAAGACAGTTTAGTACTGGCATAATGAACCGCAAGACATCCGGCTTTTAGAAGGTAAATAATTGATGAGAAGTGTATGAAGACATGGGCTGTGGGAGCATACTTGGCGTCGGGGAGCAGGAAACTAATAACTAATGATACCTCTTTTGTTGAGTCATGACGGCAGTATTTTCTTCATGTAGTATCTTGAAATAGAGCGCACATATGTGCATGTGTTTGCTGCGACTGACTTCAACTCATCGTTCTCCACACCGGCAATGTGCACGAATTGAAGCAACTGTAGACATCCAATAAATGTCAGCTTTACGCTTTGGCTTCATGTTCTGTGAACTTTGGAGGCACCCGCAAAGTCTCAGAGCACACAGCAAGCTCGAGAAGAAAACATCGGATTGGTCCCTTGACGAGAAAAACTCTGCACGATGAACAAGTACATGGTCCAGGCAATGTTCCTGTGGTGTTGTTGGAGGAATGATATAGGTAGGTTGGCGGTGGCTAGTGGCATAATAACGGGACTGGATTGAAGTGTGGCTAGTGCGGTGGTGGGATGTGGCTGGAGCTCGATCCAAAAATTTCGGGGACAATTCTCAACACCATCTCCAGCGCGACAATCGACGGGAAAATCAGCAAATCCGCTCTCAGCCACCGAGGATCCCGCCCACAATGGCAACAGCAGGGCAAGCACTCCGACTCTGCGTCCGCAGTTGTCGTCGTACACCGACAGCCCCAAGAATCGCACCGCGAGCCGCGACACAGTTCCCCCAGCAGCAGTTCCAGAGACGAACGTTTGCCGCCAGCCCCGCCAGACGTGCGCGCGGGGACGGAGACGAAGAAGGGGTCGACAGTTCGCTTTACAGAGTACAGGAAAGCGTCGAAGATGTGGTCAAGAAGTTGAAGCCCGCTGAGGTCGAGGCTCTGCAGCGGATGAGGAAGAGCGACCCATCGGCGCAGTCGTTGTCGCTTGAGGAATGGCTCGACAGGCAGTGGACGAAGGCCGACGAGGAGGCGGAGCGACAAGGGCCACTCGTGACCAACCGTGACTACAAGATGCTCGCTCCGAGAGTGAAGCCCAACAGGCAGTCATTCTGGTTCGACCCGGACGCCCCCATGGCGGACACTGAGAATATCATCGACGAATTCGACGAGGATGACATGACGTCCATGGCCCACGG
Source organism: Colletotrichum sp. SAR11_239 (assembly GCA_025328985.1). Taxonomy (NCBI): domain Eukaryota; kingdom Fungi; phylum Ascomycota; class Sordariomycetes; order Glomerellales; family Glomerellaceae; genus Colletotrichum; species Colletotrichum sp. SAR11_239. The sequence goes on along the minus strand of JAKMWZ010000371.1, from coordinate 22,985 downwards.
CAAGCTCGACGAGATTCGCGAGCACAGACATTACCACCGCATCATGGCTTGGGAGATGCCGCTGCTTGCCAGTACGTTACCCCCCTCCAATGCCACTTTTCTGGGCTCCTGGTTTACTGACCACGACGACAGAGCTGGCCAAGCCGTTCGAGCCGCCCGCGAAGGATGAGGTGCTGCGATTCCGATACACCACATACATGGGCGAGCATCACCCCGCGGAGAAGAAGGTGGTCGTGGAGTTCTCGCCGGTCGATCTGGACCTCACGCCGGTGCAGGCCGACAAGCTGAGAAAGCTGGCCGGCCCGCGATGGAACCCGGAGAAGGACATCATCAAGATGAGCAGCGAGAAGTTTGAGCACCAGGCTCAGAACAAGCGCTATCTGTCCGACCTGGTGGACACGCTTGTTGCGACAGCCAAGGTGAGCACAAAGGCAGGAAGAACTAGAGGAGCAGCAGGGCTAATAACCATCATAGGACCCCAAGGACACTTTCGAGGATGTTCCTCTGGATACCAGACATCACCAGTCCAAGGAGAAGCCCAAGTTCCCCGTGGAGTGGCGCATGACTGAAGAGCGTCGCAAAGAGCTTGCTGCGTTCCGCCAGCAGGGCGAAAAGGCCGATGCTGCCAAGGTTGAGGAGGGACTACTCGTTGACGGCATGGGCACGATCGAGAGGTTCCTCGAGCAGCCGGCGCAGGCCGAGGTCAAGGAGGCGGAGTTGGTGGCTGTTCGCCGTGGCGGCGCGAAGAACGCTCGTCGGTAGAGCACTGCTTCCGCTGCATCGAGCCCAATTCCCGTAAAAGAGAAAAAGATGACGTCTGAGGGATGCATAGCTCAAGGACCTCCAGACATGTGTATGACTAGGCAGCTGGCTTTCTTGACGTTCAGCATGCCCGTGTAACATCTCCATGTATACATCCGTCCCGAGTCGGATTTATAGAAATACAAAAGGGGACGCGCACGATGACCCCGTTGGATTTACTTCGTAGTCCCGGCGCACACGATGCTTTCCGAGAGCCTCGTGTACCTGGGGACTGACATTGCAACCCTTCCAACGATACAGAGTAGTCCGCAATAGCTGGTCTGGTGAAGTCAGGTCAAAGTGTGTGATTATTCACTTATGTATATGGGGCCTTTCAGATGACAGGATTGGTAAATGGCTGTGGTCAGCAATCCCGAATATCTTGAGCTTATCCTGACGACAATATCAAATGTCACTTGACCTCCTACTCAATTGAATTTTGGACAATTCCCAACGCCCTTGGTATTATCACATTTCCTGCCATGTGGATTCCGGGATCCCACAGGTCGGCCCATTCATTCTCGGCGGAGACTCGGACGGGGGGAATGAAGTTTAAGGAACGGATGCCAAAAAAGGGGACCTGGAAACAGGGCCAAGGACAGGGGTGTCTTGTTAGTCAGCCTGCGCGTTCATGCCAATGCCCATTCCCGCTGTTCTGCCAAATTGATGCCTCGGCATCTTTTTTTTTCTAGCGCAGCGCAGGTGCTCGCGAGTCGCTGCGAGATGCGAGATGCGCAGGGGGTGGCGTTCTCTGGTTCTATCCCCGAAGAGAACGCGTTGCAATGCTCCATGTGGGGAAGAAGCAACCAAGCAGCGGGATTGGCACCGGGAGCTGGCTGAAGCTCCAAGCTGCTCTGCTGCTAAAGTAGAGCTCTGGTGCATCATTCGAGACGGTCGATGAGGGCGATTCACCTGAAGCTCTGAGGCGTCTCTAAGCTCTGGGCTAACATGTTCTAGAGGCGTCAGTCAGCAATGACTAGAAGGCGTCATGACTTCGCAAACTGCTGTGAGCCGTCGAGACAGCGGCCCATGGAAGGGTGGCCCAGTCCGTTCACCGTGAAGGCGAGGCCACTCCGTCGGGACATCTATGCCTCCATTCCCTGTCCAAATCCGATTCAACTCGACTGGCTGGTTCGGGCAAGAGCAGGTATCCATGCTCACACCATCTTTTCCATTTCAGAGACTGGCATTCGTTCACATGCAACTAGCGTACCGCACCGTTACCGTAGCTCCTGCTTTTTGGGAAACGAACTCGTTTCCAACTTGCAGCGCATTCGCCGCCCCCGCAGCGTCGCGTCTTGCTGCTGCGTGTGTTCTCTCCTGCATTCCCATCGTTCGAAGTAGATTCATGCCCTCTCTCTCGCACTCGCAACATCGACTGGTCACAACAAACCGCCTTCTAGAAGGAGGAACACCAAAGTGAATGGCAATCCGGCCTCTGTTCATCCCGACCGTCTGCCCGTTTTCGCGCGCCGAGGTTGCTCGCCCCGGACCTGACTCCCTATCCGTACAATCAATAAAATACCTTTCGTCCCAAAGTACCTCCTCGAGTCCCTAACCTCACCTTCTACCTCCCTCCATCACACCCGGCGACGCGGAGGCCGAGCACACATCAAGTGGAGCTTTGTCGCATGCGCACCCATCCACTCACTTTAAGCTGTGCCTTACCGAACGGCCAGTCCGCTAGCTGCTGATACTGCTGCCATTTTGCTACTCCGAATACATAAGTCGCCGCAGCCCTCACAACCTTAACTGCAACCACCACCACCACCTCTCTGCGGACCCGAACCCCGGCATTCCTTCTTCCCCTCACGAACCTCCTCTTTTCCATCCCTAGGATCGGTTCTTCGCAGACGACACGAGTAACAGAAAGCCCGACATTAGCCCAATCATCACCAAATCATCCACAATGGCGCTTTCAGCAGACGTCAAGATCGCCGACTTCACTCACACGTCCACGGACGACATTTACCGCCTCACCGACACCCTGCGCGCCACTTTCCGCTCTAACAAGACCAAGGACCTCAATTGGCGCAAGGTCCAGCTCCGGAAGCTCTACTGGGCCATCAGGGACTTTACTCCCCAGCTTTGCGATGCCCTGCGCAAGGATCTGAGAAAGTGCAAGCATGAGGCTCTCCTCTCCGAGATCGAGTGGTGTGCCAATGACTGCCTCTACATGATCAAGAAGATGGACCAATTCGCCAAGGACGAGACTCCCGAAGATGTTCCTCTGACCTTCGCCGCTCTGAAGCCGCGCATCCGCAAGGAGCCCCTCGGCATGGTGCTCGTCATTGGTGCCTTCAACTTCCCCGTCCAGCTCACTCTTCTCCCCATTATCGGCGCTATCTCCGCTGGATGTACGGCCGTTTTGAAGCCCTCTGAGAGCTCCCCAGCTACTGCCATGGTTCTGGCCAAGATTTTCGAGGTCGCTCTTGACCCCAAGGCCTACCAGGTCGTCAACGGCGCCGTGAAGGAGACACAGGCGCTGCTTGATGTCAAGTGGGACAAGATCATGTACACTGGCAGCACCGCCGTCGGCAAGATCATCGCCAAGAAGGCTGCGGAGACGCTCACGCCCGTCACTCTTGAGCTCGGTGGCCTGAACCCCGCCTTTGTTACCAAGAACGCCAACGTCAAGCTTGCCGCTCGTCGTCTCATGTGGTCTAAGTGCCTGAATGCTGGCCAGGTCTGCATTTCCCAGAACTACATCCTCGCCGACCGTGCCATCGTAGACCAGCTTGTCCAGGGCCTCAACGCGACCCTGAAGGAGTTCTTCCCCAGCGGTGCCAAGAACAGCCCCGACTTCTCTCGCATTGTCAACAAGAAGTCTTTCCAGCGTATCAAGAAGATGCTTGACGAGACAAACGGCAAGATCGTAATGGGTGGTGGTCTGGATGAGGACCAGCTCTTCATCGAGCCCACTGCGGTCTTGGTCGACTCCATGCTCGACTCGGTCATGAAGGAGGAGTCTTTCGGCCCCGTCTTCGCCATCATGCCTTACGATACCCTGGATGATGCCATCAACATTGCGAACCAGGTCTACAGAACGCCTCTGGCGCTGTTCACGTTCGGAAGCGACCAGGAGAACGAGAGGAGTACGTCGCACGTCTTTACTTACATGAACCAAGCTAACATGTGTCGCAGTCCTCAACGAGGTCACTTCTGGCGGTGCCACCAAGAACGATGCTTTCTTCCACGCTTCAATCTCGACCGTCCCCTTTGGCGGCGTGGGCGATTCTGGCACAGGCAACTACCGCGGCAGGGCATCATTCGACATGTTCACCCATCGCCGTTCTGTTGCTCAGACGCCATCGTGGCTCGAGAAGTTCATCCGCGTGCGTTACATGCCGTACTCTCCTAAGGAGCTCGCTCGCCTGTCGAGTATGACTGCAGAGAAGCCCGACTTTGACCGCAATGGCGTTCAGGTCCGCGGTCTCGGCTACTGGCTGAGCTTCGTCGTGGGTCTCGGTGCGAAAGGTGCTAAAGGTGCGTTGTTGAGATGGCTGGTGGCCTTGGTAAGTATGTACACCCTAACCCTGCGAAGGAATCATTAGGACTGTGATCGGATAAGGAGAGACTGAACACACTTCACACCTCCACGCATCTCTACACAATATCCATATTCTATCTGCCACAACACAAACATCACTACACATGTCTTGTGCCATTTCCTTGTAAGTTTAGCCCCCTTAAACCCCTGATAATGGGGGTTGGAAAGGTTCCACCATACACACTCGTTGGGAGGGACATCGCCTGTTGCCGATCGGAAAGAGGGGACCTCTAGGCTGGATGATGGGCCCCTGCTTCGGACAGGCTTGTACGCTACTGTGTCATATACCATTTCTATTTTGTCTACAGCTGGGTAAAGAGTTTGCCCTTTAACGGTCTTTTTCACACCAAGCCTCTGTTGCCGCCATGTGATGTTCATCTGCGAACCTCTTCGAACTTCCACCTCTATGGACTGCATCAGCCACAGCCACAAACTCTGCTCCAAGCACAACGGTCTCCCTACATCAGTCGGTCTTTCTGATTCCTTTCCAACAAACACCCTTCCCAAGGGGCCGTGGCTTAATGGTAAAGCGCTCTCTCGTTAGGAGGTGGTCGGAAGAGTTCACACGTTCGATTCTGCTCATGCTGACTCGAGTCTACTTTACATTGTGCCTTTACGATTAATCGTATCACGGAGGAATGAACACCTGAGGAAAGAAATTAAAAAGAAAAAAACCAACAAAATATCAAGACGAACTCGGCGAGAGAGAGATGGTGGTTCGAGTCCATCTGGCCCTAAACTTTTTACATATTTTTTTCCTTTCGATAGTCTTTTTCTAACTTTATCTTCTTAACCTTGTCCAGCCGCGCACGTTAGTATACACCGTCTCGCAAGCATTCTACGATCTGTTTTGCAATTCCACTGGGATGTTCATGACCAGGCCTTCGTCTCCTTTTCCCTCAACGCCAGCCGTCGCCCTGATGTCGTCACCTCCCCTGGCCAAGGACCCGTCGCGAAGCTCGACAGGCACATTCATGACCAACTCGTCCCCCTCACCCTGGATCCCCGCCGCCCCTGATGCGCCGACGTCTTCGTGAAAAGGGTCGGGGTCAAAGTACCCGGGTTTGCTGTCGGACCTCTGCCGTTTGCGTCGTCTGGCCTCAGAGAGTGTCGAGTCGACGACGGAAGTGAACGTGTTCGATCTGGAGACGTCACGGGGCCGTGACTCGTTGGTGATTTGTCGCTCGACAACCGGTCCCTTGTCCTTTGCTGTATGACGAGAACCGTTGTGGCTGTTCTTGCGCTGCCCACTTGGACTTGCATCCCCCAGGCCAAAGTCGAAACCCGAGAAAAGCTCCGTGTCCTTCCTCTTCCCCTTGTCTCTGGTATCTGGAGTCGCTTTCTCGGATGGTTCAGGGGACGCGGCAGAACCCTCTGCACAGGGGTGCTCGACGCATGACTTGATGGTCTCAAGCTCGGTCGCCGACTTAGTCAACGGAATCTGCTTGTGGAAGCCATCCTCCACTGCCCATTTCTCGTCGCGTTCAGCTTTGTATACGGGAAAGTCTTCCTGTACGTACGGGTCCTTGTCGACGTACCGCACCAGGATGAACTCGAGGCGGTCGCGGAGACGAACGAAGCACCGATAGACTGACATTCTTGGTTGAGCCATTTGAGAGCGTGGTGGTGGTTTGTTGCTGGGCATACTGAATATGAATCTGGACCAAAGTCGTATGGTTTACTTTAATCGCGATTCCTTTTGGTCAAACGGGTAGAAGGCGGTGAATTTTCCTGGGCAAGGACGCAGACTTCTATGCTGAGTTGTGAGATGGGCAAGCCGGTACAGTGAATCACCCACTTTCAAAGCTCCATCTGGCGTCTTCATCGTCACGCAAGCCCCTGAATTTAGATCGGTAGAAACGCCGAGTCAACCCGTCCTGCCGTATCACAAGCGGCATCGTCCACATGACAGCTGCCTCCACGTAACCCCACGGAAGAACCTCGACTATTCACAAAGAAGAAAAAAAAGGCTGTCGTTTCCATTCTATAAGATGAGTATGGTAGTACAGTTCCCGCCACAACTTCCGCCCCTCCCGTATTTTGCCGTGGAGGGGCCCCTTCGGAAGGAGAGGTTAAGTTTCTTACACTGGTAGAGGCCATCACCGCCCGCTCAGAGACCCCTGAGCTGCGTGTTGTCCCGCTCGTCAACCCGCTGATACCGTTCCGCCAACACCTCCTTGACCGTCTTGGTCAGCCCGCTCGGCTTCTCGTACCGCTGGTGTAGCGCCTGCTGCACAGGCGAACCCGCCGGCAGCACCTTTCCGTCCTCCTTGATGCTGACCTTGTCCTCGACGATGCCCGCCGCCTGCTGCACCTTCACGACAGCGGCGCCGGCCTCCTTCCTGCCCTTCTCCACGACCTCGCCGACGACAGCCTTGACCTCGGCGGCCTTGGCGTCCGCCGCCTTCCGCAGCTCGGCCGCCTTTGCGCGCGCGGCCTCGTCGGCGGCGAGCGTCTTTTCCCTCGCGCGCTCCCACGCGCTCTTGGCCTCCTTGCGCAGGCTCTCGCCCTGCTCGTCGGCGAGGATGGCGCCCTTCTGCTTCGCGCCCTCGACGACCTCCTTCGCGAGCGGCGCGGCCCTGTCGCCGGCCTCGGCGGTCTTGTCGATGGCGCCGCCCCAGAGCCGCGCGACGTTGCCCTCGAGGGTCTCGCGGACCTCGGCCCAGTCCGTTCGCTGCGCCCACCGGACGGCGTTCTCGACCTCCTTGTTCCAGCGGTACTTTGCCGACTCGACGAGGTTCTCGCGGTCCTTGACAGACTGCTCGGAGCGCGTCAGGGGAGGCGGCAGGCGGAGATTGGGCTCGAGGAGGGAGGAGAGGACGTGGTTCTGGGAGCGGAGGATGTGGGATTGGGCCTCGCGGTTGCGTTGGTGGGCGAGGACGGTTAGGTAGGCGACGCCTAGGGTGAGGGTCACACCGCCGGTCTGGTTTGCGGCTGTTAGTTGGGTTTCGTGGCTTATGGGATTGAGTGCATTATGCGGGGGTTGAGAGACGTACGAAGCCAGTGGTGAAGCCCATGATTGCACTCGTCGATTTACTCTCCCGGTTCCGATTTCGATTGGGCGCAATTGAGTTTCGTCTTTTCTAAGAAAAAAGTGACGGGCCTCACGGTATCATGTTGCGGACGTCGAATGTGTCCGTCGTCGGAGGCCGAATTGGGTCTTTCTGCTGTCGAGAAAGCGGGACTGGGTCGTCGGGCCCTTTTTTGATATCGGCGGGAGCTTTTTGTCGAGGCGGCGGAATGACGTTAATTAATCGGACTGGCCCTTCGGCGAGCGAGCGACTTTCAGCCTCTCCGGGCTGGTGGACATAGGTCGGTCGCTGAGCGGGCAGGGGTACCAGCCTGAGAGTGAACAGCCACAGGCGCTGAGGGTCCCGCACTAGCAGCGGCCAGGCCAACCAGAGCGGGCGACTGCCCACCTCACCCCTCAGGGAACCTCCCGGGTGAACGCCGCCAGAGGCCAAAAATTTGGGAACCAGAGCGAAGGAGAAAAGGCTATCGCGACTTCCGACGACAGTTGCTTAGCTGCTGCACCTGCGCCGGCCCCCATTTGACCACACAACGCAGAGGCCATTGAGGAGGCTCACTGAAGCGACATTCACCGACCTTGCCAATCGATTGAGACGCCGAAGCAGCCATGGCGGGAGGTCTCACCAAGTACAGGCACTTGAGCCGCAACTCGTCGGCGCGACAGGCCCTCCTCCGCGGCCTCGTCACCTCCCTCGTGACCCACGAGCACATCCAGACCACCTACGCCAAGGCGAAGGAGGCCCAGCGCATGGCCGAGAAGCTCATTACCCTCGCGAAGAGGAACAATGAGGAGACCAAGCGGAAGGTCCAGGCCATGCTCTACGTACGCCACACCCACCACCGCTGTCCGGATGGTACCAGAACGGAAATCTGACTGACAACGATCTCTAGACCCCCCACGACCTTCTCCCCAAGGTCTTTGGTGAGCTGCGCGAACGTTACGCCGAGCGCCCCGGCGGCTACACCCGTGTCCTCCGCACCGAGCCCCGAAACACATACGACCAGGCTCCTTCCGCCATCCTCGAGCTCCTCGATGGGCCGCGTGATATCCGCTTCGCCATGACGGCCAAGGCTGTCGCCAGGGACATGAAGAACGGCAACGAATCTACCGAGCTTACCCTCAAGAACAAGCAGAAGGTGACGAGGTATCGCAAGGACGGCAGTCAAGCCTTTGACGCCTTGGTGGAAAGGTTCAACGAGGATCCAAAAACCAAGCAAGTCAGACTGAGAAACGTTTACAAAAAGAAACGTGGACGCATCCCAGGATCCAGGAGAGCGAAGAAGGGAACAGTCAAGGCCGAGACTTGAGGAAGCGAAGGCACTGGTGCGGTAGAAAACGCATGCTGAGCCAATGCAGGGGCGGAGGTGGACGGCGGAGGTGCTCAAAAAACGATCTGTAACTCTTTTTTTGGTGTACCATCAACGAAAAATACCTGGCCAGTCTATAGATTATGGTCGTGTGGGGTATACATGTATACTATGACAAAATAACTTTTTCAAGCCTGCCAGATGAGCAGGCGCAACTTCCATCTCTCTCTTGTAGCCCCTCCCTATTCACACAAAGTCAAAAGTATCACCCTTCTCCTGGATCATCTTGCCTACGCGCTGCGTGCCGACAATGCGCTCCAGTCTCATGACGTCGTATTTGGAGAACATGGCCCTGATGGTACCCTGTCCAGGCTCGATCAGAAGGTTCTGCTCGCTATGGGCAAGGTAGCCTCCAGCGATCTCGCGATAGAAGATCGGGTTGTCCGGCAGACCGTACATGATTACCCGCTGAACGCCGCGCAGGTTGTACCGTCTGAAGTGGTGCGCACGCTCCGTATACAGAAGAACCTTGTGCCGACCGGTTGTGAAGTGAGAGCGAGCGCGGGATACTTCCGGGACCTCCGAGTATTCGGAAATGGTGCCGAAGGAGAGAACCCCGACGGCGGCATTGGTGGCGAAGTAGTTCCTCACGCGGACGAAATCGAGGTAGGAGGGGATGAAGATGAGGGTTCCGCTGGTGTCCTTGGCGCGCTTGATGAGGGAGGGAAGGATCGCCGAGACGAAGTAGTCGAAGCGGGCGTCGGGCTCCTTGTCGATGGACTTGGCCTCGAAACGGGAGAAGGTCTGGCGCGCCTTGAGGCCGAGCTGCTGGAGGACGCCAGAGTAGTCTGCCTGGAATCGAATCTTGCCGGCCCAGTTGTGGCATTGGGTGCGGAAGAGCTCCGTCAACTCTGGCGTGTTGAAGGCGGAGAGGATGACGGTCTGTCGGAAGTACTTTGACCAGTCCTCAAGATACCAACTGCGCACACGACTGAAGTCACACCCGTGGGCGTCCTTGGGCTGGAGGTTCATGTGCTCAAAGATATACTCGACATGTTCCCAGTTCTGCATGAGCTGGGCGTCGGCCTGGTCGACCACAACCAACTCAATGGAACTCAAAAAGTCGTAATCCATCTTCTTCTTATCTTCCTCGGAGCCGATGGCCATCCGCAGACCCAAGGGACTGGCGAAAAGAATGTCCGAGTTGTAGAACTGGGAGAAGTACTTGATGGTCTTGCGGGTGAACTTCATGCCGATGCGGAACATGTCGTCGTCGTTGCCTTCAAAGAGGTCGCGGAAGTCTTCAGGCTTGTCATTGCCAAACTTGACCTCTTCGTCGGTATAGGCTTCCTCGAAGCGCTTTCTGTTTTCGCGCTGGTCGGGCGCGCAGAGCGCTTCGATGGTATTCACCATCTTCAAGCACGACTGTCGCGTTGGCAGAATAAAGAGGACCTTGGGACGTGTGAAGCCCTGATCTCTCAGCTCCAGGTCGGCGTTTTCTTCCTTGGCCAGCTTGTAATTGTTCTTGATGACTCGGTCGCGAGTTCTAAATAATGTTAGAGAAGACCCTGAATTCTGTCGGTTTGTAAGAGGATCTTACTTGAAGACGTGGTTGACGGCATGCAAGCACACGAGCTGCCTCAACCCTTCCGAGTTCTTGATGTCGCGATTGTCGTATAAGACGTCGTTATAGTTGAAAAGGACCGGTGCCATTGCTTGCTGCAACGTGTTGAGTGGCGAGATCTTTTTCGATGCAGACTCTTTGAGCTTCTGCTTGAGCTTGAGGCTCTCCAAGCTTGAGATTGGTGATGGAATTGACGGCGCTTCTGAACCTTCAAACTGAGGATACGTGACGACAGCCTTAGACACCTTGGACATGCTTCGCTTGAAAGTCCAGCCGTTCTTCTGAATCGCCTTGACCTTCTTCGTGTAGGTGTCTTCATCGGGGGTCGCAAAGTGGTTGTCAAACGGATCCGTCGCATCAACATCATCTTCGTCGTCGCTTTCCGCCTCCTCATCAGCGAGATCGGCTGAAGGGTCCTCTTCCTCGGCCTCATCAACCCTGTCGACGTCCTTCTCACCAGCCTCCTCATCTTCATCCTCGTCTTCAGAAGACTCCTCTGCTGCTGCTGTCGCCTGGGCGGCACTCTCAGGCTTGCTGCTGTCCAGTTTTCTCCTCTTTGCACTCGGCTCTGTGGATTCTGTGAACCCTTGCAAGAGTGCCATGTAAGGACGGGAGTTCTGAGGTTGCTCATCCACATCTTCGTCCTCATCATCATCAGACATGGAGACATCAGAGTCTGCCTCCACTTCGGAATCCATCTCCTCACCAGACTCAGAACCAGACGACCTGGTTTCATTAGTTTGTGGAAGTAGACCCAGAAACAGACAAACTTACTCATTTTCTTCCAGACGGGCGGTGTTGAAGCGAGATCGACCTGGGCCGCCTCCTCTACCTCTGCCTCTGCCGCCTCTTCCACCACGCCCGCGAGCACCACCTCTTCCTCCGCCCCTGAAGCCAGCACGGCCTCTGCCCCGAGGACCCATTGTCTTGAGACTTATTCACTTATTCACTGAAATAACCAAAGCGACAGTGAAAAGTGGGAAATGAGACAAACAGACACGCATTCACCTGGTCGCAAAAAAAAGTTGTAAGTCGGCCATGCTCAGCCTTGCAGAAATTCCACACCAAAGTCACCAGCCACAGCGGGGCCGTCCGACGCCTCGAAAAACTTCTTATCGGTGCTTATCTTAGCGCGCACAACCTAGTCCGAATCGCAAAATCCCGCCCGCCAAAGCGAAAGGGTACGCCCGCGCCGGTGCAGAGAGTTTCGAGAATTTTGAACGACCATTTTCCATCGCGAAGAGGGACCCGAGACGAATCCACTTTGCCAGCAGTCAATTTTGGCCCGTCCACCACCGCCCAAACCCGCCCCTCCCTCCTCCTCCTGTCCTGCCTCCCCTTTCTCTCCCAAACGCAACAAACCTCTCTTACGTCGGCCAACTATTTCGACAACATACCTGCCCAGCATGGCTGTCGCCGAAACTGAGAAGTTCCTCCACCTCTCGCGGCCCATCGCGCCAGCGACGGTTGGCCTTCAGGGCACTATTGCCCCGCTCACCGTCAACATCCAACCCCAGGTACGAACACCTCGAACTCATGCGCTGCAGAACCTCATCGTTTGCGCCTGAGCCACGCACTATGCAAATGTCATCATAGCTTTTGCATATAGCATATACACCTCTTCAACCTTGGTCGTCGACCCCTCTTCCAGTTCACCCCAAGCTAACGCTGCCCCTCCCCCATAGGCCATCCTCTCCATTCTCGACCATGCCGTTCGAAGAGACATCCGCGATACGCAATCAACCCGCGTTATCGGCGCCCTCGTCGGTGTACGCTCCGAAGATGGCACCGAGGTCGAAGTGCGCTCCTGCTTCGCCATCCCTCACACCGAGAACGAGGACCAGGTTGAGGTGGACGTCGACTACCAGAAAAACATGCTCGCCCTCACCCTCAAGGCCTCCCCGCGCGAGTCCCTGCTGGGTTGGTACACCACCACCCACGAGCTCAACTCCTTCTCCGCCCTGATCCAGAACTTCTTCGCCTCCCCGGACACCGGCACCTTCCCCCACCCCGCCGTCCACCTGACCATCAGCACCGACCCGACCGCCGAAATCGAGGCCCGTTGCTACATCTCCGCCCCCGTCGCCGTCAACGCCGAGCGCGCCGCCGAGAGCTGCCTCTTCATCCAGGTGCCTCACAAGCTCATGTACGGCGACGCCGAGCGCAGCGCCCTCGAGGCCATCTCCATGGCCAAGGACAACGAGGACCGCGTCGCCCCCGTCGTCTCCGACATCGAGGGCCTCGCCCGCTCCATCGAGCAGGGTACCAACCTGATCGAGCGTGTCAGCGAGTGGGTCAACGGCATCCTCGACGAGGACGAGGAGCCCAACCACGCCCTCGGCCAGTACCTCATGAACGCCCTGTCTCTCGCCCCCAAGGTCGACCCCTCCCAGATCGAGCACGACTTCAACAACCACATCCAGGACGTCCTCATGGTCTCCTACCTCGCCAACACCATCCGCACCCAGATCGACCTGTCGCAAAGGCTGGCGACGGCCAACCTCACCGGTGGCGAGAAGGATGGCGAGGGCAAGGCGGCCGAGGGCGGCGAGAAGGGCGAGCAGCGGGGTCAGCGGGGTGGCAAGCGTGGTGGACGTGGCGGCGGCCGTGGTGGTGGCCAGAACAGAGAGCCCAGGGAGCCTCGGGAGCCCCGCGAGCCGAGGGAACCCACGGAGTAAATGCAGCTTTAATTGTCGACCAACCAAAAAAAGGGGTTTGCACAGTACATTCTTTCTCATGGAAAATTCTGTGAGAAGATGGGGGGACATAAAACGGGGAGAAGGGAACCGTCGGAGGTTGAAAGAGCAAGTAAGCCAGCAGGCGGTGCTGATATTTTTTCCATCCCGCCGCAAGGTAGCAAGCATGGCATCATGAGGAATTCCACACTTGAAAAACCGTCATGGCGTTATGGCAGTGGCAGGATAGACGGCCTAGGGTTAGATTGCGCTAGGCAGTTGCAATGATGATATTCACGCTTTCATGCACAAGTTCAGCATAACACACATATTTCACATGACCTTTTGAGAGATAAAACCTGAGTGACAATTAAGTTGCGTAAAGTGCTCTAGCATGCAATAGCCTACATGATCTGATGCCATCCTGTCCTCCGTTTGAACGCCAATATGCTGTACCTTGTAAACCCCCAGACGCCAGTCGTTCTACCAGAGACCATCTACAGCGACGTCAAACGCGCACCTAAACGCCCATGTTCGGCTTTTGCGGCAAAGTGGCAGGGTTGCCGTAGTGCGGCAGGTGGCTGAACGTCTGTCCGGCCGGGCCCTGAGGGATGACGGGTTTGTTAGGGATGTGAGGAGACGGGTTTTGGGGGAGATGTTGAGAAGGATGCTGCGGCGGAATGTGAGGACCCGGTGCTTGGGGGATGGTGTTGAGATGGTGAGGGTGTTGTGACGGCGGGCCGTGGTAAGAGGGAATAGAGTTGTTTGACCCCTGTCTAGCCATACCATAACCTGCTACAACGCCGTACGGTGCAGGCGGGCCCGGTTGCTGGTATCCGGCATACGCCAGGTGAGGTGAGCCGATCTGGGGGCTGCCATGATGGGATCCAGGGGCGCTGAACGGGGGTTGAGGCGGCTGCATCGGAGCCATGCCGCCACCCGGGACAAATGATTGCGTCTTGGGGTTGAAGGCGTGACGGTTGTAGCTACCCGGAATGGGATGCTGGCTCTTAGGGTCATTGGGGTTGACATTGGCTGGCAGCTGCCCGTACATATAAGGCACAGTGCTCTGTCCAGGCGGAGCGGACATGCCCCGCGGGGTGTAGGATGCTGCATTAGGCCCGGATGGCGGCATCGCCGCCGGAGCCGGACCTGGCGCAAAGCCCTGCTGCCAGCCGGCTTGGGCGGGAGCAGGTCCAGGAGCAGGTCCACCATAACCCCGAGCAGCGGCGTTCGGAGGTGGCTGGAATGGAGGTTGGCTGGTCTGAGGAGAATACTAGCACTAAGTCAGAGAGGGATGGAATGCGAAGGTAGCAGAGCTCCTTACCTGGGCCATGTTAGGATACGCGTTATAACCTGAGTTGGGCATCATTGGAGCAAAAGATTGCGTCGGAGTGGTGTTGTAGGGAGGAGGCTGTATCTGATTCGAATAGGGTTGTTGAACCGGAGCCCCGTACTGATTGGACACAGGGACGTATTGCGGCTGCGGCATCCAGGTCTGTTGCTGAGGACCCCAGTACGGGGTATAGTTGTGTCGTGAATCGAAGCTGTCCGAATCGTCACGTCTTTGCTTCCCAGTCTTGCCCCTCTTTCCAGCGTTCGATTTGTCTCTCGCCGAGACGGAGCTGGCTCGTGAAATTCCATTTTCGCCCTCGTTGTCTGCAGTAGCTGTCAGCCGGAGGTGTCCACATTACCACATCTGTGACAACATACCAGGGGTTGACTCTCCGGTCTTCTCCGAGTTGCCAAAGATCCTCTCTCGGGCCTGCTTGTAGGCCTCCTCACGTTGTTCTCTCGATAGCCTGTTCTGGTCAGCAAAGAAAACTACTCAGCCAAGGGGCAATGACGCACTTTTGATTCCCAGCCGCATTCTTGTCCTTGGAATCACTTCCAGTTTCGGACGTGGGCTTCGATGGTGAGGCGCTGGCGGTTGCAAGCTCCCCATCCTCACCACGTCGCATGATCTTCCTGGGGAGAACGGCAGGAGGCGGTGGCGTCTCAGCACTAGTTTCCGGAGCCGCAATACTAGCTAAAGACTCGGGAACTCTGGCGTACGGAGTTCTGAAGATTCGCACAGATCCAATTCGTGCTTCATATTGATGCGTCATTCGATAGTAATCAGCCAACTTGTGGGTTAACATTCTGCAGAATGAGTTGGATGGAGGAAAATCCATATAAGGTTCCCTGTATTTGTCAGTACGATGCTCCGTTACATTTGGCACCGGGACTTACTTGGAATTCTGAACAAACTTGATCAGTTCCGCCTCTAATCTAAGCAGAAAAAGTCGGTCCTTGGGAGACGCCATGGCTTCTAAAAGCTTTTCATCCGGTGCCTGCCCGTAGATCGTGTTCAAGAGATTGGCGGAGTCGGGTAAGTTGGCCGACAGCGCATTCGCAGAAGGCTGTTGCTGATCTGAGGACGCGCTCTGCGGCGTAATCATGCCCTGGCTCAATGATCCAGATACGGGTTGGGCAAGACGGCGGTCTGGCATGTCGCCGAGCTGAATGATGCCTCTAGCACGCGCGGCGATGTCTGACCCCATCCTGGAGTTGGGCAGGTTCGGCCCGCGAAACGAGAAGGCGTCATCGTCTTCGGCAGCAGCAGCTTTCACGCTGGCACTGTCATCAGGACGCAGCGATTCCTTCTCATCAAGCGCAAAGGTAGTTCCTGAAGTAATGCTCTTCCCGTCTAAACTAGCAGGCTTCGTTCCAAGCTCGGAGCTTGAATCCGCTCTCTGAGAATCATCCGATCCATCCTTAGTTGCGGGTTTTGATCTCTCGGTGAACGTTGAGCCCGTTCCGTTAACGACAAGACTGGGAGTTCGTCCAATGTTCAAATCCTTCAGTCCATCGACGACGGGGTCGATTGATTCGGGCTTCTTGGGCGGAGATGGCTCGCGCTGAGTGGCCGTCGATGCGGTTTTCGTAGAGCCCATGGCGGCAGATGGGTGGTTATCGGCGCCGTTTGCAACAACAGGTGTGGGGGCGCCAGTCAGCGCAGGCTGTTCAGGGCGTTCTTGGGATGGCGCGGCGACTCGTCGCACGGTAGTGACAGGAGGATAATCTTTCGATGCTGAAGCAGCGACCTGAGAAAAGTGATCGTTAGCACGCGGCGCAAGGTAGGAGCTCATAGCCTCGAAACGAACGATAGACCGGGGAGGTATGCACCTTTGCGAAAGATGGTTTGGGTATGTCCGTTGGCATTTGGGCGGTAGCCATAGCTCGAGTCGCTGGCTAGAAGGAGTTCGTAGGGCGTTGGATAATAGGATGGAAGTGAAGGTCGTCGTCTGATGGGTATAGTTGCGCTGGAAGACAGCAGCGCGCGGGGGGGACGAATTGAATTTCGGCTCAAGAACGATTAAAGACGGTATCCGAAATCAAGGAACAAAATGTATCAAGGCGGGCCTGCAGAGCGAGAAAGAAGTTCCGTGGATCATTGTCGGGAGAGGGCTGTCATCGTTGCTTTCGTATTTTCCGTCAAGGTGTTGATGTTTGATGGCGCCGGTACTCTTGTTCGTTGGAGAAACTGGCTGGTTGATGATGTCCGACGATGCCTCGACTAGGTCTGCGCCTGGCGGCTATCTGTTAGCGGCTGTAGCCAGAGCTTGTTCGCAGCAAGACGGCGGTAGGGCGCACGGCAGGTTTGGCGAGGCGGCCAGAATTTCGGCGGGCTGCGAGGCGGATAGACCGTCACAAGCAGGCGTCAAAGGAGGGGGTGGTGGTGTGGGTGGTGTGGTGTGGGCGACGTTGGTGGGAGGAATTGGGAAGAGAGCTGTGTGGGTTTTTGGATTGCGCTGGAAGGGGAAAAAGAGGATGGGGAAACTGGAGAAGGCGGAAAGGAAGCGACACTTTCGCACCTTACCTCACTCACTCACCCACAGAGGCTCGCCAGCTGTCTTGCTTGCTTCAAGCAATGGATGAACAGACAGGGGGCTATAAAGTCTGGAAGACAACAAGAAAGTTCTTCCTGCTTTTCAATTCCGGGTCCTCTTCCGCTCTCTTGCTCTCTCACTGAGACCTTGAGTCGCTTAAAGTGCTCTGTCTCGCGTTGCGTGTTGAGCCGTGGGTCTGTTCGATCGCTCCCCTCGGTCGCAGAGCCGGAGTTGAGGAACAAGAAGCTTAAATGCCGACAGGTCCTTGACGTGCGGATGGTGGTCTCAAGTCGGTACAGATGGTGTCAGACAACTGCCATCCCCCTCCGCAACGTCTTGTGGGACGTCAGGCTGAAGAATGAGGTATGGTCACAGATATTCTGGTGAGGACTGAAGAGGTCTCGGGCCTGAATTGGCTGGCGAAAGACAAAAAGGCCACAGCCTGAGCCAAAAGTGGCTTAGTCCCGGCAGATTCCTAACTCTGGAGTGTGGCTGGTGCACTGCTGGTGCACTCCACTACGAAAAGGAGGCTGGAGGACCCAAGCCAAGCGAAGCGCGGTCACTTTTCCGTCACTGGCTGCTTTAGCGATGCCAGCTGGCATACTTACGTAAGGCGTGCCGTAATTCAGGGTCCACGAGCAGTCCAGCACTGCTGCCACCTGTGGATGTGACGTCTCCTTCTGCCGTGCTGTTCGCGCCTGCCCAAGCCTCTTTCGGTCGTGAAATAATCGATGCCCCGGGCCCGTACACTCACTGGCTTGCAGGTCTCAGCTCCGTCGGAAAGAGTTCACACTCATCCGCAATCACATCCTTAGCCACAACGACGCTGTTACACCCAAGGCGTAGACTCACAGCAATTGGGCGAAACGAAACATTGTCCGACCCGAACCCACCTGCGACACTGCAGATCTAGGCCCTGAAATAGACGACAACCGAGACTGACTGACTGGTGCGGGACGCCAGAACATCAACAATCGACGTCTACCAGCAGAACCCACTATCATCGCCAATGCATTCCTATAGAGGACGCGGCGGCCCTCGCCAGCAAACACCGGCCAACGTTCAGTGTCAAAAGTGTCTGAAGAGAGATATGTACAGTACTGCCGGCATCGCGAACTTACGCTGACTTTCGCAGAACGTCACTATTCATATGAGTGTAAAGAGTCAGCTGCAGCCAGACCCTACGTGTCTCGGCCCTCTCGAACGCAGCAGCTGCGCAATCCCAAACTCATGCCCAAACTGACAAATGATGTGCCGGATGATGCGCAGAGAAAGTCAGTTACGCATACTAGCTTCGCGCCTGTTTTCGTTTATCGCTAACCAAAGTACAGAAAAGGTGTGGCGGATGAGGAGCTTGCGAAGAAAGAGGCTGAGAGAGCCAGGAAGCGGGAATTGGAGGAGCGCGACGAAGAACTCATCAGGCAGACAGAGGCGAAACGTCAGCGATCGGAGTCGGTTGATTCTGTTTCCACCATCTCGACCAACCGTTCTGCCTCGCCACCACCCAAACGTCGTTCCCCGTCACCCGCACCCGCTCGCCGTAGCTTGAGGTCTCCTGAAGACGGCAACGGAAGTCGACGCAGGTCCTTCAGCCCCGAAAGCGATGATGATCGCTCTGTATCCCGGAGGTCTGCAAGAAGTCGGCAAACGCAATCGCCGCCTCGCCGCCGCCAGCGGTCTCTTTCCAGAGACAGTCGCTCTCCTCCTGTCAACAGTGCCAGGAGATATCGCGAGAGAGAAGACGATTACGCAAGACCCGCTGCTAGACAAAATCAGGCACCCCAGCGTTCTCGTGAATCTCCTGGCTCCCGAGAGTCTTCAGTGTCGCGTGATGGTGGTGTTAGTGGCAATCGACGGTCTTTGTCCGCATCTCCTGACCGACGGGGCCCAAGATTTGACAATCGTTCAAACCGAAGCGGCGAGAGAAATTTTAGAGGCGCGTCAACTGGCCGATTTGGACGAGGCGGCAGGAACGACAGGCAAGAAAGACAACCGGAGCAGAGACAACCCCAATGCGAACGCAGTCTCAGTCCATTCAGCAAGAGACTGGCCCTGACGCAGTCGTTGAATACGGGCAGATAGCCGTGGGTATCAATTAGTTGTAGAATCGGTGACATACCCGTCCCCAAGACCATAATACAATGTACTTTCAATGTTCGCATACAATGCCTTGTTCAGACGGCCAGGTCTTCGTCCAGCTCCCTCTCGCGTCGCTCCTCTTCTTCTTCCTCCCTCTCTCGCACACGCAGTCCCTCCACTAATGCGACGCCATCTACTCCCGACGCGTTGCCTTCTCCGCTTCCTCCCTCGACCTGCTTCGACTTCTGAGCATTGGTAATGCGCTCTCGTACGAGTCTTGCAATGGCGTTGTCCGTCCTAACATTGAGAACCTCCAATTTCTTCTCCAAGTCCCTCTTCAAATCCCAGTTCGGCTTCTTCGGCTGGAGCTTGAACAGATCGATCCCCTTGTCGTCCTGCGCTTCCTCGGCTGCCTTCTCCTTCACGTCGGCTTCGATGTCTGCCGCCTGCTCCTCCAGCGTAGGCTTTTCCAGGTCTTGTATCGGTGGTGCCTCGAAGCCAAGCTTGGGTCCGCGCACTTCGGGGTCGTAGTTGCGGCCCGATAGGTGTATCCTTGCGACATCGTTCTCTATTGCCGGTGCCGACCCCTCACGTTCTGACTCTGGCGGCACAACTTCGTCTCCGGGTTGTTTTCTCTTGAGATTTTTGAGCTTCGCAAGGCGGGCCTTACGATCGTCGGCGGCCGCGCTTAGGCTCGCGTGTGAGCTCATTGTGGCGTTGTAGGTAGATTTGAGCGTAAAGTGACGAGTTTTCGATTCGCTGACCTCTAGAGTGGTCTGAGAGGTGCGTTGCTTTCTTGAGATAGGTTTGGATCAAGTAGGCCGCGAAGTCGGAGGTTGCCAGTTGGGAAAGCAGATCAGTTTCGTTATGGGCTGAAATTTATTAAGGTAGAGAGGTAGACCAACTGGAAGCTGGAACGCGGCGCACGGCAGGATTACAATGCTTCCACATTGCGCTAAGAAACGGCTGCACGGACTAATTGTTGGCACCTGCCGCTGCGCTTAAGCGCGAAGGTAGTTAGCAGGGGTTCGGATCTCCCCGGCGTCATCTGAAAATCTACATTCAACGCTCAACGCTCAATTTCTCTTTAATCTTCTTACAGCAATCCATCCAGACCATACGCTGGATCTCTCAGTCTCACTGGCCCTTTGATAAACGCACCTACACATGCTCCGGGCCATTATTTGCAAGCCATGTCTGCAGCGATATCAGCAGCTTGGCCTTCGGCCTTTCACCACGTGCAGAGGCTATTTGCTGCCTCAAGATGCCGCACGTGAGGGGGACAAATTCATACAGTTTATCAACAAAAAAACAGAAGCTGCTCGCAAAGAAAAACTTCAACACACCACAACTTCTCCGCCTACAGAGCAACAGGGATTAGGCACGCAGGAACCTACCGTACCGACAGCTTTGTCTCCTCCTCACATGGTCAAATTATGGGTTCAAGAGTCGAAACACAACAAAATCGATCAAGCCATCCGCTGGAGTTATCTGCACCATGTACTCGATAAAAACCAAGCCAAGGCTTGGGGAGAGTGGAAGCATGGCTTCGCGAACATCATCGAATGTCTGGCGGGACACGCAACCAGCAATCCACCGGCTCGACTCCTCGAAGGCGAAGCTTTCGAGAGCGCCATCAACGATTGGTCTTCCTGGGACAACAGGGAGAGAGAGGAGCTATTCAACACCGTTATCCTTTCTGCGCTGTGGTTCTGTCCTGGTAGAGCAGTTGATGTCCTGCAGACTATCACACAGGATTGGCAGCCGCCAGCTTATGCCATGGTAGATGTCATCCACTTCCTCGCCATGTGGCAAATAGAGCTTCGCGGAGATGAGCTCCAGGCTCACGCTGCAGCTCTGTGTGACTTCGTGATGGGGCATGAGTTTCTCGTGCGCAGGCGCGATAACGGGCGTTTCGAAAACATGCGTTTTCGGCAAAACACCATCCACAATCTTATGAGATACGTCGACCCTGCACGAATACATGCCCTATACGAAGTCTTATCTAAACAGGAGCATCCGCTGCATCTTAACACCCTCTTCAAATTTGCTCATCGGCTATCTTCGGCGCCGGTTTATAAGCAAGCGTCACTTGAAATAGCTATCCGCGCAATGCAAGCAGAGGGCAAAGAAAAAGGAAAAGGACAAGCCAACGGAGACCTCCAAGGTTCAGCTTGGCGAAGTCTTTGCACATCAATATTGTCTTTGAATCCAGGAGACGTCGCACACGGCGAATTTTCGGCCGCGGATGCGTTCAGCGTGCTACTAGAGCATGGTTTCGTCCCCAACATGATCAACTACACGGCAATGATTCGGAACCTATGCTCATCGGGCGCAACTGACAAGGCTTGGAAAGTCTACGAGGCGATGAAGGGGAGTGGTATCGAGCCAGATTCGGTACTTCTCAGTACCCTGCTTGACGGCGCCAAGATGGAAAACTTGTCAGGGGTCATCAACAAGATTGTGGAGGAAGCCATCCGACTCAAAGCTGTCGACACCGTCTTTATGAACGACCTCTTGTACTCGATCCTTCACTTTTCTGAACTTGAGGCCAATGAGAAGCGGAAGCTAGGTCGGGCTGGCGTCATACCAGCCTTCGGCCCTATGCTTTACTACTACTCCAAAGCCTTCAACCTAGCCCCTTTGCAGGCTCTTATTCCTATGAACCTGACCATGCACGTTCAGCAATACGGAAACAATTTGCCCCCAGAACGGCAGTTGGCTCGGCAGGTGTTTCCCGGTCTCGACGCAGCTACTTCTGCGGTCAGGAAAAAGATGGACCCGACAGCCTCCACGCTGGGTATCATGTTCATCGCCTTCGTCAAGAATCTTGCGCAACCGATTAAGCTCATCTCCTTATACGCCTACCTCCGACAACTGATCATCAACAGGCATCCTATGGCAGTACAGCACGTTAAAGAGAAGGGCACCTTCATGTACGACGTAATTCTCAAGGCCCTGATGGGGCACAAACACATGCAGCGACCAGCACTGGATATCGTCGGCGACATGCTCCATGATACCCTCGCGGAACGGGAGGCCAGCGAGAAGGAAACAAATGCCAGCCAAGAGACACAACTCCATCCACCCCCGAGCATTTACACCTGGAACATTCTTCTTGCCGGGTTCCTGTTCAACCACGACAAGGAGACTGGCGGCAGGATTCGCACGATGATGATGCAAAAGGGCGTCGAGCCGAACGAAGTCACCTGGAACACCCTCATTTCAGGCTACGCTGGGCTGCAGGATGTTGGAAAGACAGTGCAATCGCTGAAAGGCCTCGAGCGTGCCGGCTACGAGGCGAGTGATTTCACTATCAGGGGTTTCTCGAGGTTGGTGAACAAGGAGAGGGCGTTTCACCACATGGAGAAGGGTTTGGATCTGGCTAAGGTCAAAGAAAATGCGGCGACCATGACGAGTCTGGAGCAAGCCGCGCCAGACAATATCGGTTCCAGCGCCTGGAGAGTGAACCTGGACGACCGACCTCCAAACACGCCGAGGCACCCGGTTCGGATCGTGAAGGTGAAGTATGGGAACCAGTTGTTTCGAAAGATTGAACGCCCGGGGCCAGTGTCTGAGAAGACAAACAAGCAAGGGATGATCAGATTTGTATAATAGAAATGATACCAAGCGAGAGAGACAGGAAACATTCGCCTTTCAGAAATGAAACTCGTATGCGCTGATGAAATACATTCAGTCTATTGACAATGCGATAAGTCTTTCCGCACAGGTAATTTCAATCTCATTTAATTGCGTTATGCTCAATAGAGACGTTCTAGCTGTCTGTTCAGCTAGGCGTGTAAGACAGCGGTGTCTTCTCAGCAACTCATCTCCTAGATCAATTATCTGTCTCTATATTACGCAGTAGGCGACGCGCAGATTCTACGCAAGATAAAATGCCTACAGACCTTGAACTTACGGATTAATAGAGTGAGAGGGTTAAGAGAGTCGGGGGGGGGGGGGGGGGGGGGGGGGGGGGGGGGGGGGGGGGGGGGGGGGGGGGGGGGGGGGGGGGGGGGGGGGGGGGGGGGGGGGGGGGGGGGGGG
>JAKMWZ010000370.1:0-43545 GCA_025328985.1 Colletotrichum sp. SAR11_239 | reverse complement strand
TTTTTTGTTGTTTTTGTGTTTTTTTTTTTTTTTTTTTTTTTTTTTTTTTTTCTGTTTTTTTTTTTTTTTTTTTTTTTTTTTTTTTTTTTTTTTTTTTTTTTTTGGTTCGGACATAATGCAGGCAACCTGCTGCCATGATCTTAGGTAGGCTTCAAGGGTTTTTTTCAGTCGAGCGAGAAGGCTGGTGTTCAAATATCTTGGCAGATTTCGAATAGACTTTCTCATCACGATTCAAATATTTTCTATGAGAAGATTCAAAATCTCAAAATAAAACTTGATTGAAACACACATGCCCATGATCTCAATTACCGCGATGTCGTCAAGGAATTACTAAGGCGAAGGGCGTGAGTTGACATAGCTGATACAAGTTGACTGTGTCCGTGATTTACAAGCCGGGCCTTCTAGAACTCTTCGAAACCCAGAGCATTACCTCGCGGGATGAAACTCGATTCAGAAGGAAGGATTTCTTGGGTTCCACGCATTCCATTCGTCTCATCTCAACATGGGTTGCCCAGGCCCGAAGGAATCTCAGCACACTCCTTCTCGCTAACGCTTCGCCCTACCAACCTTAAACCAGGCACAAAAGCCCCTTTACCTTTGCCTCAAACGTGCCAAAACGATTGCCTAAAAGACCTATTGCTCCCACACTGGTCTTGGCCCGGGATAATCGGATCAGAGATAACCAGGTTCGGATGAACTGAGCGACTGAATATGGTCTCGTATTCCTGAAGTAGATAGGAGGCTGACAGCCGGGTGAATATCTAGCGGGTCAGGGCAACCTCGCCGGGTAGGACGCCTGTCCTGTGGTGCGGGCCGAGATCCTTGGCGCGAATTACCCCACAAATCTATCATACCTGGAAGCGCATCAGATGTTTGTGGGAGACAAGGGATGTTTTCCCTGACATGGAACATGGCATCGGAAGAGACTCGGCCAACCACGAACTTACACCACCTAACTAAGTGCGCTGCCTAGGACTGCTTACACTGGCCGCGGGTTTCCAGTCTACTTAGTATGGAAGACGAGAACACAACCACTCATAGAGATGGTGTTAGCAGATTAGGTGATACAAAGCGTCAAATAAGTTTCATTCATTATTTTTGATACATTCTGGCTGCCTTGGCCTTGCAGTTTGCGTGGGCCACACTCGAGGGCCTTCCGTTAACAAGGGATCTTGCGATAATAACTCAGAACAGGCCACAGCTTCAGAACCCCTCATAAAAATGATAACTTCGAATTGCCATCAGTTACATGTAGACTGTGGATATCAACGAAGGAATCTTGGCAAGTAGGCTGTGATCACACATTAGCGTTATCTCAGTGTCATCACACAAAGCGGGTTCTCGGCGTCGAACCTGGTCTTCTAGACTTGGCGAAGGATAGTAGACAGCTCACACTGAAGTGTTGAGTCTGCAAGGAATTGTGGAAACGTTGACACACGCCTCTGCCAAATGCGATGGCTCAATAGTCACGATGCTGAAAGGCCTTGCTAGTTTCATGGCACGATTCAAGACACCGTTCGTGGTGTTGAGATATCTCACCAGTCGTTTGGGATCTGATTCCTCTGAGCTTGGCTTACGCGTATACTTGAGATTGAGGAGGCTCTAGGCAACACCTGAATGCCTTCACCTCGCGAGACCTTCGTTCATGGTAGCGAGGCCCATAGAATCCATCGCCGATCTTTGCCAGTGATTCTGCCTGCAACTCGTAAACCAGAGCTGTCCATATCGACGACCCAACATGAAAGTGTCGAATCATTTTCTTTGGGTATTGAAATTCTATATAAGGATCATTTTGCACACTCCATGGACATAGTTCTTCTCTCCTCATCCGCATCAACACAATCATTCCACACACAGCTCTTCCCACTCAACTCCCAAATCACATAAACAACCTGTCACTTTAAAACACCAATCCTCCTCAACCCATCAGAATGAAGGCTTCCGCTGTCATCGTCTCCATTGCTCTCATGGTCGCTCAGCCTGCTCATGCTGACATCGGCCGCGGCGTTGGTCTGGCCGCCGATTTCTTCGGTGGCGGCATTGCCGAGCTCTTCACCGAGGTCTTCGGCAAGCGCGATGGCTTTGTCACCGCTGTTCGCCCCCGCCAGGTTGAGGGTGTTCCCGAGTTCGAGTACCAGCGCTGCCGCGACGACATTTCTGGCTTGACTATCACCGCCACTGCCCCCTCTGACACTGGTAAGACACTTAATGATTCATCAACTCTTGCTCATGATTGCTAACAAACACCACAGAGATTCAGTTCTCGGGCGTTCCCGCCACCTGCATGAACCTGGCCAACGTCCTCGTCGGCGACGGCACCGGGCCCTTTGCTCTTCCCTGCGGCTCTGACTGCCTCTCTTACAGCAACCTTACCCCTGAGCAGTACAACCAGCTTGCTGATGCCCTCCGTGCTTACGCTTAAGTATGCACGTAACATCTGAAGAAATGATGGAACTATGGGAACTTGGGTGTCAGTTGTTGGATACAGCTGCACTACTTAGAAGTGTCTCTTCATATCGTATTTCTTAAATTCTTGCTGCAAGGAAAGCGGCATCTCAATTTACATCACTCATTCCGGGCGCCCTTAAAATGGTTTCAATCTTATACGACGTGATATGCCTTCATCGATATCCAATTGCAAAGGGTGTGCAACCTAGTCCTTCCATGCCATTTGATGATGTGCAGTATCGCAATTTGACCGGATTTATGGGGCCGGAGCATCGGCCGGACGATCGGAGGGTCAGGACATTAACTCCTTCCCGACCGCACTATGACGAATCATCCCATCGGGTTTAGTGCTTACTTTTCGAAGATTCAAGGTCAGTCAACTACATTCACGCGCCATACGTTGACATTCATCAACTTCCCATCGGCACCGATAGTCATAGCTTCTCTTGAACCATTGCTTCCCGACCTTTTTGAGGAACATTTTCTCCTCCCGTCTGTTGCATAAGGCAGCCACCGGACCGCTGCTGGCCAGAAACAAAATGCCTGAATCGCAACCGGTACCAGTGGCAAATGGGCCCTCAATAAATACCCATCATGAACAGGTCGTCCATCGCCCGCGACCCATTGCCAGTCGCCGACGTGATAAGCCGCAGCTTTCTTGCAACCTATGTCGTCGCCGGAAGTAAGTCAATACTTCCTCGTTCATCTACAAAGTCGCTGACACCGCTCTACTAGATTGCGATGTGATCGCAAGAAGCCATGTTCCAGCTGCTCTTCACGAGGTCATTCGTGCGTCTACGCAGAGAACTCTGCAATGGCACCGTCATCAACAGCATCGCCAAACGATGCAACACTACAAGATCGCCTTGCGCACCTTGAGCGCTTGGTAATGACCATTAGGCCTGAGAAGAGCTCAAGTCAATTGATAGAACCAGCACAGGCAGCTGTTGGCACGCCCATTGACGACAGCTCTGAGACCGGAAGTTTCCGCACTGGCGCTGCAGATCACCAATACGTTAGTGGTGATCACTGGGCTGCCATTCTGGATAGCATTGCCGACCTCAGAGACCACTTCAATCGAGAGGAGCAGTTCAGGCTTGCTGAAAGCCCGGAGCCTGCAACAGAGCCAATCCAAGACATTTGTGGTAATGCGGCCTCGGAATCCTTTCATCCGCGACGAGCGCTTTTGCTCTATGGATGCAGACCCGCAAGATGCAGGGAAGAGATTCTATCTGTTTTACCGCCCAAATCTACTGTCGATCGTTATGTCTCTCGATACTTCAACCATCTAGACCTAGTTGCTTCATGTGAGTGTTCTTTTACTTCTTGGATAATGTGGTCGCTAATTCTTAGATGGGAAGCTTCCGTCCATGGTCCCACGTTTCTTCGAGAGGTATGTAACTTGGATTGACTGCGGCATTTGCCCCTTGCTACGACTGACTAAACAAACCAGTATGAAGCCTTCTGGGTCGATCCCTCCAGTTCCAGCATCATGTGGGTTGGGCTGCTGTATAGCATGATTTGCCTGGCCTTAATAGCTTCAGACACCAATGGCTTGGTACTCTCCATGGACACAACCAATCACACTTTAGATATTGAGTTGTACAGGGAGAAAGTAGTCCAGTGTCTAATTATGGGTGAGTATACCAACGGTGGCAGCCATACCCTGGAGACGTTCATGAACTACGTCTATATCGAGTTCCGAATTCGCGAAGACGCAGAAAAGGATGTCTGGTTCCTTTTAGGGATTGAAGTAAACCTGGCAAAACGTATGGGTTATCATCGTGATCCCAAACACTTCCCTGGCATCACCCCACTTGAAGGAGAAATGAGGCGAAGGGTCTGGACGACTGTTCTCCTCGGCGATAGTCTCATATCCGGTCAGATGGGCATGCCCCGTATGATTACAAGCGACCAATTCGACACCCAAGAGCCAAGAAATTTGAACGATTCAGATCTTGAAGGGAATGTCTCAGAGTTGCCTCCGCCTCGCCCAGAAACAGAGCACACCACTGCCTTGGGTATTATCGCAAGGAGACGGATTCTCATAGCTCTGGGTGCTGTCTCAGATCTGACCTCGTCACTCAAACCCTCAGGGTATGCCGAGTACATGAGAGTCGACAAGGTCTTGAACGATGCAAGATCAACTATCCCACCACCCCTACAGCCCAGGTCAATGGCATCCAGCGTCACCGACTCACCACAAACCATTATGGCCCGCTTGTTCTTGAGCCACATCTATTACAAGGGCCAAATCATGCTTCATAGAAGATTCCTGTTTGCAGAGTCCCTCTCTCCAGATGACGACACCTTCGCCTATTCCCGTCAGACATGCATTAATGCAGCGCTAGAGACGTCGCGCATTCAGCAAGTTCTGGATGAAGAGACCCGTCCGGGAGGACAACTCCACATCATGCACCGGCGAGTTGGATCGCTTATGAACCATCATTTTTTGACAGCTACCATGGTCCTGTGCTTAGCGGTCCACCAAGAGAGAAAGGATGAGGAAATCATGGAAGCTCTTCGAAGCTCCAGAGAAATTTGGATGAGAAAAGGTCAACATTCGAAGGAGGCCAAGAAGGCGGCACAAGCAGTCAGTATCGTTCTGGCTAGGGCGGGAGGTCCGAGGTTTGACGTGGAGATGATGTCTCGCAGCATTGAAGAGAGGCCAATTGAAACAACTGGCTCGCAGCACAAGGCAGTTGAGGGAGAGGCTATGAGGGTTTGGAAAGACGACAATTGGCTCGAAGAAGCTACTTGCCTTGATCCAGGTGAGTTTGGTGGCGAGTGTGTTATGTAATAGGCTGACCGAACGTGTGGCAGGCATTTCAACCGCCGGAGTCGCACATGATCATTTACTCCTGGGACAGTATAATGCACCTCTGCAATTTGATCTGGGCAGCCTTCAAGGGGATGTTGACACAGTGGACTGGATACTACTGGATAATAGAAATTTCTAACCATGCCTTGAAAATTTCAATCGGATTGTACTCAAACTTCACTCCTTAAATATGAATGATACGAACTGAATATTGATAGGACCTTGTTACACATACACCAAGGTTCTTTCATCGGAACGATTTCTTTTCGTTGCAGCTTTGGTACTAGTTCTTGGAGCCACACTTATCTCACGCATTCGCGTCAACCTTTCTAGTCATTAAGCTGAATTGTCACCACTCCGAGACTCAGGCGAGGCTAGGCATCGCTTTTGCTACCTTAGTTACTATCTTAATCATAATTGATAGTACTTTTATACAACTCAACAACTGCCGTCTTTGCTAGCGGTGCTAGCAACGCATAAGTGTCTCTATGCTATTCAATCAAGCACGATTCGCCCATCGAATACTGTCCAGGTCTAGCGGTTTGTATAGGTTGTAATGCAGGTCTATAATGCATATGAAAACTCCGCGTAGCACACTACGCCCATCCAGTGGGTATGGAACTAAGTCTAGGTAGTTATGGCCCAGATTCAACCTAATGCCGTTCGAAGTATGTGTCTTCTCTAGCAGTAAACACTTCGAAATCGATCAACAACCATTTCCCCACAGCCAGCTCTTTTGTTCTGTTCCCTATTCTGTATAGTCTACTCTATAGCGATATTCGAACCGCCCACAGCCGGCTCAATCCACAGGTAAGGCTGTAATGAAAACAGTGAGATCTAAAATCCCGGGAGTGCCGTGCTGACAATTCCAGTGCCGGGATCCCGATCCTGGCGCCAATTCTGGAAATGATGCGCCAGAGCGTGGAGCACTCTGCCGAAAACTAAGCTTTCTTCGGAGGGATTCGGTGGCACCCGGTCCCGAACTGGGAGTGCTGGTGCCGTAAGCCTCGTCTCAACGCGGCATCGACTTTCGAAAATACGGGGGTTTTAGACTGCTGACCAACTGCGCGCGCTGGTGCCTGGGCTGACGCCCAACGGGATTTAGTCTTGATCGCCGCCCGTTGACTCGTACTAGCACACCGACGGTTCGTAAGATTGGGGAGGCACTAACACACTAGGTTACGTCCAAGCCTTCGATGTCGCGTCACGGTCCCTCAAGGTCATGCTTCGTCCGATGTTAAAAGGCCGTGGCTTCGCAACTTAAGTTCAATACTTTGGACGGGTGGTATGTGCATTCACAAACAACAACTTCATCATGGTCAACTTCAGCTTCGTTACGCTACTTGCAGGACTTTGCGCCTCAGCTGCGATTCAAGATGCGGTCAAAAGAGAGGTCTCTTCGGATGGGTGCAAAAAGCAACTTCCGAGCAATCGATCTGCTGGTCACGAGTACCTGATACCCTACAAGGATGACCAAGGTCATGACCGAGATTATCTGCTCTTCATCCCGCCGAAATACTCTAGAACGAGCCCAAACCCGATAATCTTCTCATACCATGGCGGCACTAAGAGTCCAGAGGAACAACGAGATCTGGACCTTCTAGAAACGCCTTATTTCAACAAGGACCATATTGTTGTGTATCTTCGCGGTTATGAGGTAAACACCTGTGCGCACAACATCGCGGACAACGATAATTGACCAAACTAGGGACGATGGGAGGGCGTGCCCAATATTACACCGCGAAACGACGTCCTCTACACTAACACGGTGCTCGACGATCTCGAGTCGACCTACTGCATCGATAAAAGTCGAGTATTCATGACCGGCAAGTCCAACGGAGGCGGTTTCACCAACTTTGCTGCATGCAACAAACAGCTTTCGACGCGTTTTGCTGCTTTCGCCCCTGTGTCCGGGTCAAACTACATTGAAAATGTGACGGACTGCAACCCAAAGACCGTGAAAATCCCTTGCGACGCCGGCAGGACAAATATTCCAATGATTGAGTTTCACGGCGGCATCGACGGCACTATTCCGTACAACGGCAGCGATAGTCGACGAGGAGCGTGCTTGCCTGACGTCTTCCACTGGGTCACCGAGTGGGCGGTCCGTGACGGTCTTGGAGAGAAGCCGACTGAGTGCAACATCACCTCTAGGGCACAGAGGTATCAATGGGGTTCAGGAGATAAGAAGGGATTGGTGACTCATGTGTTTGAGAAAGATGTCGACCACAGCTGGCCTTACACCGGAGTCAATGACGACAATAAGGCCCACGGAGATGGTCCGGCGTCGTACAACGCCTCGTCGTACATCATGGACTTCTTCTCGAAGCACCCTCTCAATTGAGTCTACAATGGAGTTGGATGTAATTTCATTAGTATATACTTTGAATAGACATTTTATGATGATGAAACTACCACAATATTCATGATATGTATTCGGAAGTGAGCATCAGCTACCACCATCACCACCCCCGCCTCCACCTCCACCGTCACCGCCACACCCGCCATCTCCTCCGCCTCCTCCATCACCGCTGCCACCGAAGTCCCAAGTGCCCCCATCAAATGGTATGTCAAGCCCCTCAAACACATAGTACCTTCCTCTGGTTCCTACCCTCCTCTCTTTCACAGGATTCATTCCACCTAGAGTCCATTGGACTTTAGCTCTGGCGGGGTGCCCCGGTGGAACAATAGCAGCGTCTGGGAAATACCCCTCCATGTCACCTTGGTGCAAAGAGTGATTCTTGTCATACCAGATGCCGTTCCTCTTCTTCCACTCTAGATCAGTCTCTCCCAAAGTCCGCTTAGCTGCCTCGGCCGAAGCCATCGGCTCATAGTCTATCAGTCTCCCTGCCGTAGTGAAACTCCAAACCCAGTAGCTGGCTGGATAGAGGCGATGGGTATGCCAGAGAAAATCCATTGTCAGGTTGGGAGGCACGAACTCGCGGTTCCTCGGCTCCGACATGATAGCCCCACGTACTGGGAGCGCATCCATATCGAGCTTCCATATATCCTTATAAGGTGCCTTTTTCATCGTCGGAGGTATTCCATGAAGCTTGATGAATCGTTCGTAATCCCCCAAGGATGCCGTCAGGTGTTGTCGCGAGGCAAAATCCGGATCTGAGTCGCGTGCCTTGCGTACAGCCTTCCAAAAGGCGACTTGACGGTTGAAGACCTCTGCAAGATCCTCCACGTTTTGCCATGGCGTCAACTCACACCGATGTCCGGATAGACTATGCTGCGAGGATTTGATGCACGGCATCTTGCATTCTCGTCTCCTCAGGGACGTGTAGTCCCCCACTAAACATGGTTTTATAAGTGGAATCCGGCACAGTCTTCCGTAGAAACATAACTGTTTCTGGAGAATGTCATCCGCATCAGGACTTTCCGTCGGTGTATCTTTCTTAGAAAACAGGGACGATAGCCGGGACTTCCGCTTGCTCTCCCAAGGCGGCGATGGCCACAGCTGAAAGGGAAGCCGTGGACATGCTGGCTTCCTGTGCCAACGATCCCATTCTTTTTGACTTTTACTATCTGACCATTTGCCAGACTGATAGAGTCGCACCAGTTTCGTGACTGGAAATTGGTGGTGGTTCAGGCCGTAGGATATGTGATCGTTGTCCCAGAGATGCCGGTGGAAATGGTATGGAGATAGCAGGTGGCAGTACCAGATCATTGCGACGTCCCTAGATTCTCTGTTAGTCTATTTCATCGGCCCATCGAATGTGTCTGGGTCACGCTGGGAGAGACGGACCAGGGCGGGGGGCAGTCGTAGGCTGAAACCCCCTTCAGGTGCAGGAATCGTATGTAATTGATGTAGCGCCATTCTGAGTAGACCAGAGCTTCTTGCAAAATCTGGCCCTCTTCATCTGTCTGGAAATGGGGTATAAGTTTCAGAAATATCTCAATGAGTTCGAAATGTTTCTATGTTCAGTTAGCATCTAGTACCCTGTGAGCACGGCAATGCCCCTCTATTACTCACTAGGGACACGGTCTCGAGCGGAATTTTGGCTTTATCCTTTGGCCAAGGGTCTTCAAAAACAGTGATCGGGGTCATCTTCAACTAGAAGAAACGGATAGACTTGCAGAAGGTCAGATTTGAGGTCATCCCGGGGGCGTCTACACACGATTTCTTTAATGCTGTACGGATACGAGCCTTTGAGTCAATAAATGACCGCCAAGTCGTTAAACAGCGGCGGACATTCCGCGCTGGTGTGCCTAGCGGACGTCGCACGTTAAGTAATCCCGCATTCAGCTGATCGCTTGCACTACAACTCACACGGAGAATGGGTTTAGCGTATCAAACCCCGGTCACTAGCGCCCGACTGAGGCTGTTCAGTGTCATTCATGTCCCTGATTGAGCTTGGTGTGCTTCTGTAGATACAGCACAAGGCAGATTCGCTCGCCCTGTTTTTCGTTTCCATTGCCCGATTTCCAAGAACAACACCGGGCAGGGTTTTGGCTCTCCAAGTTGCGGTGTCCATGGCAATTGGGTGCGGCTTCATGATCACGAATGCATCGGAGATTACAAGCAGGCACTGAGTGACTTGATTTCCATGGCCATCTGTCCCCAAAGCCTAAAGTACTTGACAGTTCAAAATTTCATTTTGTCCTACCAAGACTCCGCCCTTCAGGGTGCCTAACATTCTTGCTGGCCATCCGACGCACCCACCCGCAGAGCTTCGTAGGGAATAATGTCCACAACACCCACCAACCCATTCTCTGTTTTGGGAATCATATCAACAGAAAGGGTTTCTCCAGGCCCAAAAGGTGTCGCGCCCAAATTCTTGATGTCCCCCAAAATACTACGGAGATAGTTCCACATCGTGCTAGGAACTATCGCAAGAACATGATTGTCTCCTGCAACAAGATAAGTCGAGATATCGGCGACAGGATTAGTCGGGTCGAGAGGATGCACTCGAGCACCATTGACTTCCAAAGTGATTGAATTCAGAGCCGGAGAGAACTGAATATAGGCACCGACCGATGCATTCCCTTCAGCGGATGGGTTGGGTGGCCAGGTGAAGTTGGCGAAGTAATAGCCAACACCAGACGTGTTGGTGGCTGCTGGAATCTCCGTCCAAGATACGAGACCGTCGAGATGGTGCGTGGTGTTTCGCTTGACTGCTGCCACTGCTGCATCGTACATGTCTTCGGGGGCTTCCCAGTGCTCCAGAACCAGGTCCCAAGAAGTAAGTTCGAAAGAAGACGCCACTTGTGGTGAATAGCAGACCTTGCCGCCCGTTGATAATGTTAAAGTTGTGGAATCTGCGGACGCACCAGCATGGACGACGATCCCCTGGCCATCTGCGTGATAGCCTAGAATATTGCCAGAGGCCTCCGTTATGTGAAATCGGGGTACGGTAACGTCCCCAAGGCGAGATTCGGCGAACCCAATGAGTTTGGTCTGGTTTCCAGCCAGAGTGAGAGGGATAGTCGTTGTTGAGCCTTCCGTCGTGTAGTGCAACACCGGCTCTCTAGCTCCCGTCCAGGCATCAAAGAAGTGAGGAATTCCTGGAGACTGCACAATGAGCTCACCAGTTGAGGACTCAGCGTCATTGAAAACGTATGCATAGCTGATGTTGCCCGAGGAGTCCTGGCGCCAGGTGGTATGCCATGTCCCGTTCGTCTTGACGCCAATTCTTGGTTTGAGACCGAGTCCTTCCAGCTTCTCAGCGATTTCGCCCTCTGCAACCTGGTATACAGAGCTAATATCAAGAAGCTGCTGCAAGCTGGTGTCGAAAGAAAAGCTGGCACTGGATGCTTTATTCTCGGTCGGATACTCGCCGGGAGAGCCGCCAGCAATTATGATGGGCAGCCCAGCTTTCGCGAACTCAGTGAGCTTGAGAAGACCCAGCGAGGTGAGGTTTTGTGATCCAAGCACTACAAGCGCTTGGTACCTTGCATCCTCGGGGGCGAGCAAGCTGTTCCGTACATATGCCTGGGGGAGGGCGAAGTTGTCAGGAGACACGTAGTTGTAGGACCACCCTGGGCATAATTAGTAATCGCAGCATGACTCCTACGACATCTTTCAGCATACCTTTCAAGATAAGATCATCAGATTTATATATCGTGCCCATGTTGGGATCCGTTGCCGTCTGTTTGTTGTAGAACGCAATGTCGGTTCTTGGGATGCCGGTCTGCTGGATATGCTGAACCCTGCCCATGTGGTCCAGCCCAGCTTGAAGGCCATGGTCCCAGTCGGGACGTTTGGGAGAATACAAATCGGAAACGTAGTATCTGAATGCCGTGTATCCAGGCCAAGTTGTTTGAGGGTAGTTGCCCGAGTATGATTGCCCATGAATGACGAACTGATTGACCCCTCCCGCGACAGCGCGGTTCATGGCGAAAAGCAGGTCTGGGATGGCGAAGCGGTATGCACTTCCAAACACCGCACCAAGCTCGTTGGAGATAACGGTTTTCCTTGCCAGATTGGCCGGTCCCGAGAACTGCCTGTACCCATCGAGGTTATCGTGGAACTGCAAGCTTTCGCACTCAGGGGCGTCGACAAATGGAATGGATGCCTCCATATCCATAGGTAGGTTGTATGAAACCTGCGCAGATAGGCCTAGACCAAGAGAGTGTGTCCAATTTGCAAGCGTGGTCACGTACTCCTGGTAGCCATCGGCGAGCGCAGCGCGGTAATCGTTGATGTAGCCCTGACCTTTGTCATGAGTGTCTAAAAAGCACCGCGTATGACCTGGTGCATCATTTTGAAGGTTGATGTTGTTGTTGTTGAATATGATGAGAGGGAGGTAGGGGCGCAAATCGTAGCCAAAAAGCTTCTCGAATCTCTCCGGGAGGGTCCGTGTCCACGATGTATTAGACAGAATTTCCATACTGTCCTCCCAGCCTGAATCGCATTTCAGTTAGACACCATAACGAGAGGCTTTTAGATTTGACTTACCGTAGTTTCCAACCTCCATGAGAAGCTCTTTGACGTTGTCGACGAAAATATACTGATCCCAAAAGTCGCGAACAACCTCGGCGCCTTTGCGACTGAAATGATCAACAACGTAGGATCCGTTGTTCCAGATTGTCTCGGTTCTATTGGAAGCAAAGACGAGGTTCTTGTGCCCAGACAAAGTCTGATAGAAGAAAAACAGTTCGTACCCAGACGCGTTGGTTGAGCTGCTGGATAGGTCGATAGAAAGCTCGCCGGTGGATGAGATCATGGAAGTGACATCATTCAACGAGCCGTTCCGCAAGACTAACTCTTCCCACCAAATCTCAGCCGTTCCGATGATTGAAGTTGTGTTGATTGTTACGTTTGTTCTAGACGTGACAATCGCGGATACAGCGGACACGAGCTGTCCAGTTCCCCATCCCGGTATGGTGCCGTTGAATTGTCCATCGGCGGTAACGGCCTGAGTCTCGGCGAACTTTGAACTGAGTGAGCTTCCAGAACCTCTTGTTGATAAGTCAACTTACCAAATCCCATTGAAGTCCTTCATTGCTAGGGTCAGCCGGTACGCCCTGGCCTTGGTTTGGACCAATCGCAAAGTCCATCGACAGACCAGATTCTTTATGGGCCTCAAGCCCTGCGATAAGAGTCTTGATGAAGTCTGGGGTTCCGAAACCAGACGTCGACCAGTTGACCCCCACAGGCGGCGGTCCTAGCTGGCCGCCGTAGTTGTAGAAGGGCAAGAACTCGACCCCTCCCGCCCCAATTTTGCCAGCAGATTCGATGTCTGCCTTGACCTTTTCGTGATCAACGGTGCCATCGGGAAGCCAATATCTGAACTTGGGTCGTTGGACAGCAGGAGGATCGAAGAAGTCATTACTGCGATCCTGTCGGGCGGCTTGACAAGGGCCTAACAGCACAAGACCAGCGAAAACTTGAACACATGAGACTACTTTCATTCTGCAGGATGATTGTAGGAATTTCCTCTGGAATGTGTATGTTTCTAGACTGAGGTAAATGGCAATAGCCAGATCTATATAATAATGTCTCGTCAAGATGATTCATACGATTGCGATGGACTTCTCCTCATCGACAGTTGTTGCTTTTCTTTTGCTTCGCATTTTCGGCTCAATCACGGGCGAAGTTGATATCATTATGGAGAGCGGTGTCACTTCAAGTTCAAAGACTAAATGGCGGGGGACAGGACGTGTACATCTTCTGCGAATACGCGTATATCGTATTATTTTCCGCATCATCAAAGCGCCGCCCGACTCTAAACGAGCGCACAGCCAATGGAGCATCCGCGGAATCTCCCATGACTGGGAGGTGTTCCAATCTTCGGCAACACCTCGTCCATGAACGTACCCCTGTTCAGCTGCGTATGCCCATTCAGTTGCTCGTGTGACCCTCCTTCATGGTAGACTGCCGCCATCACCACAGCAAGACTAACGCTACATCGATATTTCCCCACGATATTCGAGGCGGGGAAACGCAACATCATGGAATTTCCCGAGAGCTACCCTTATATTCCCTCGGCAGTCACTTCCCCGGGGTCAGTGATTACTATTTGTCAACATACTCGGGTCACCACCTCGCTTTGTATTTTCCTCAAGGAGGATTCACAGTAGGTTTTCCCGACATGTCTATCCGGAGATACAACCAATATAGCCGATCTGTTCATCTGAAATTACAGGGCACGCATCCAATTACCAAATACACATGGATGTGCCCGCTCCAGGTTAGCTGCCAGATTTTCAATGCATGATCCCGACCCCAAACCGGCGGTAAAAGTCTGTCACGAAGTCGGGATCCGCCTTTGCAGGACTGAGCACCACCCGAGCGCCTT
Organism: Colletotrichum sp. SAR11_239; assembly: GCA_025328985.1. Lineage (NCBI taxonomy): Eukaryota > Fungi > Ascomycota > Sordariomycetes > Glomerellales > Glomerellaceae > Colletotrichum > Colletotrichum sp. SAR11_239. Next base: position 29,529 of record JAKMWZ010000370.1, on the reverse strand, counting down.
TGTCTTCCAATTGCTTTTTCATCTCCTGATCCATGTCATCTTGAACGACTTCAACGACAATCTCTTGTAAGTTTGGCAGTCTCTCCCCCCTCCCTTCGACAAGGCCGTCGAACAAGGCTGCCAGGCATTTCTTCAGCTGGTCGGAGGAATCTCTGCGGTGATCTCCTACTGGTTCGGTCTGAAAATGGAACCTCTCAAGGGATGGCGGCAGTAGGTCGAGAGCTCGCGGCGCCGCCATCTCGTCCAATGAACAAACATCAGGAGCATCTGCAATTTCGTACGCCTCGTCGACCTTTTCGAATTTTGGTCCCAGCAAGGTGAGACCGTCAATGTGGAGTGACTTGAGTCGTTTGAAGCCCTTCATATCGATGAGTGTTCGACCAGCGGTGCCATAATGAACCATCATCCACATAGAGAGCTCCTCCAAGGTCTCACCGGCGCATTCCATGATTGTGTTTATCATCGCGCCGGCGTCAAGGTTGTGGCCACACCCGTGCCACTTCGTCTCGTACGCGAAGTGCAGGCACTTCAAGTTCGGCAGACGTGAAAGCAATTCGCGCATCTCTTCTGGCCCGAAGGTGCACCCCACCAGGTCCAGTCTCTCAAGTCGTGGACTGTACTCTGGGTATTCGGGATCGAATGGCATTCCAGTATATCCGTCATCGAGTGCGATACAGCCACCAATGTAGGCCTCGCGAACGGATTTGATAGCCAGGAAAGGGGTGTTGACCGTCATCTCGTTCCTGCATTCATACCCAGTTCCTGTAAATGGTCTGTAAACTTCCAACTTGGATAGACCAGCTTCTGCAATCGTCGGATCGTTCGCACGCCGCACAAGGGCATCCAAGACCGGCCAAATGATCTTCCTATCAGAACGTGGTGTCTCTTCTCCATAGCGAAGGTGTCCTGAATTTCTGCCGGGGATGTGGTCCCAACTTTGTGGCAGCGCAAGCTCACGCACGTTGGTGAGAAGCGTCAACAGTAACACCTCGGCATGTCCGGACGTATCGTTGAGCATCCCCGAAAGCCAAGCCTCCGAATCTACACCAGCTTCCGCAAGATAGGGCGAGTCATTCAAAAGATTTCGGACTTTGTCGATGAGATCTTCATCTTTGATGCGCGGGAAAATCGGATGGAGCGCCGGGTGTTCATCAACCATGTCATCAGGGGCATCCGTCATCCCCACGTTACCCTTCAGGTCGGCCGTTTCGATATATCGAGGAATCACTGGGTTGCCGACGATTTCCTGGATGAGTTCGATGGCTCCCTGAATTTCAATGCCAGTCTCCTGCGTGACAGAGTCCCAATGCCCCTTCCAGGTGTGCCTCGGCCTCCTATCACCTGGTGAGCAGCGGCTACGGAACATAACTGGAACCTTGACATACCCCCTTTGCGGCAACACAGTGTATTTTGAGTGAGAAAAGTGTTTGTATCTCTTTCGCAGGCGGTTGTGATCGTCTAGATAAATCTTGCTTGCATCATGCAAGGAGGTGCATGTGACTGCGACATTCTCGATGGACTCGGGGATGGTCTCTTTGATGATGCGTTGAAGTAGCTCGAGTGGGAGTCCTAGCAACGCCATTTTGTTTTCGTAGCAGAGTGAAATTCAACAAGCTGACATTGACGTTCCGAAATAATTGTTCTAGCAAGTTCAACTGGACGTTAAAGATGTTTTGTAGTCGAGAGTGAATGTCAATGCGGCGGTGACGTCCTGAGCTGCCCCGCATTCCTTCGAGGCAGCAGCTGCGATTTAGCTCAATCCTTCAGCCACTGATTTCCACCAAGTACCCTCCATGTGAAGGCAGCGCTAGGCAGGCGCTGTGTGTAATTCGTCCGATATCAACCAGTCGCTATAGGAGTGCTGTTTCGGATGAGCCTCCTACCAACAGTAAGGTTCTGTCACATTACCTTAGTACCTTCAAGTTCCCAATATGATCAGAGCGTCTGCCTAATTGTTCGGTTGGAAATACAAATCGTAGACGCATGGTATTGCCAGCGCATCATCTCTTGCTGCGCGCAAGCTGGAATATCAATGTGAAAGCTGGACAAAAATTGAATTTTGTCGTTGCAAAGAAGCGAACCGAGATTTTCCTCCAACCCTCTTCGTCTGTAACTTCCATTGCCTACTGGAGGGCCTGATCATTGGTGACGGGATGATTAAGCAAATTGAAATGGTTTGACTTCAATATCTCGAGGAACTTGTTCTTGAAAACGTGAAAAGCCTGTTCGGTGAGTATGGGAAAGCACATACGCACTTGCACTGGTTGCACGACATGAAGCTCGTGGCGTTAATGATCACTTGCTTGCCACCCCCACGAAATGTTCCAGCAGCATTGTTCACATTGTGGCCACTTGATCTAGCAAACAAATGCCAACACCAACGCGGGGGAAGAACCCTTTTCGAGACGCTCGCGCGGGCCCGTGAAACAATTCAATTATCGTTAATGATGTTTGCTTCTAGCAAACATTCGCTTGATGACTATCTTCATCTACATTCCTAGTTGCGACAGCTGTTGAATAGGGGACGCGAAAGGGGGGAGGAATCTCATGAACTCGGTACGTTGTATAACTCTCATCAAGCGAGGGTATCAGAGAATAAGGAGGTATTGCGGTCTGGCCAGGCCTTGTCGCCGAGGTTGACGCGATGTTCTATGAAAGCACTCGTCATAAGGGAAAGCCTTATGCGGCAGCCAGCTCGGCCCGTTAGTCACGCCTTACATCTGTGGTGTGTTGAAAATCGTGATTGTAATCCTCGCCTCTGAAAAGAATGACTGTGAAACGTAAGTTCATTCATTGAGCTGCGTTGACGGCTGTGTAAGTGCAACCCAACCTTGAGCCGGAGCGGAGCGAACTTCGGTGATATTGGATGATCATCTTTACCCCTTGCCTATTATTTGATCCCAGTGTAGGGTGTGAGAGTGCATACATCCTAGCAGAAAGTCGTATGGTCAATCTGTCGGCTGGGCTGACGAAAACCATAAATACTGCTGGTCATCCTGATCAAGTTCTTGGAATTTCTCCTATCACGAAGGAATACAGACTATACACAGTCAGGAGACTTACCTGAATACGATCTTTCCATTCAATCAACTGTATTTCAAGCCCTCTCATCATGCGTTTCACTCGAATTATCGCCCTCGCCCTCGCCTACGTTGCCTCGGCATCGCCGGTCCCTCAAGGACACAAGGAGGCCTTCAGACTCCCTCAAGAACCCACTGATACCGTCAAAGTTTGATGTCAACTTAGTGCGTGAGTATCTTCTTACCAGTGCATGCGCCGAGGAGAAAAGGTCACTAAAGCTCTAAGGTTGTACTAAAGTCAACGGCTATAGGGCATGTTCCCAGTGCCTTATCATGGGTCTCTTGCGAACTGCTTTCAATGACTTCCAACATGGGAGTATTGCCGACTGGACTTTTGGTTACTTGAAGGAGGTCTGGTCAGTTGGAATGCCTCATGGCGACCAGTTTTCGGAGTCATTGGGTTGCCGGAACATTCAAAATCTCATCTATGCTGCTTCTTTACATATAATTGGGACCCAGGGACCCTTGAGCAGTTATTCTCAGTGAGATCATATTGTGAGGGATGGTACATTCAACAATCGTTCTTTTCTTCTAGGAGGCTGTTACATGATATGGCGGAGCTTTAGTTCATTTGTTTGCAACTGTGGCAAAAGTACACTCGTTCATTAATGCCATAAAAGCCCTTCTCGCTATTTGGGACCATTTGAACGTATGGCTCACCTGTATCCTTCACGGCCGTGCCTGGTATCATCCATTCACAGACTGAATCACGTGGTTCATGGTACAAATATCCTCTCTAGTGCGTCAAAAATGGATGCATTTGGACATATTGTGTTGGAGAAAGTCCTCACACCATCAGAGTTTTCCTCCAGAGATGATATCTGCTCAGTCCAGAAAAGACAGGAAAATATCAAAGCAGTACGAGAAGCAGCGACAACAATTTTGATGCTTCCGCCTGACCCGTAGAAATGTTTTATGGAGACGACGGAATAAGGAGCGTGAAATATGGACCAATTCGCATGTGACATTTGTCAGCTGTCATTACAGCGGCACGTGAGCGGTTCTTGAAGACATGTCGTGCCCCTGAGAAGAAAAGAAGTGACTTCTGATACAAGCATTCATGGCAGCTCTTGGCAACTGATAAAGCCTGCGGGATCCGCTTGGTGGAGAAGAGGCCCAACTTTCAAGCCCAGGCTTCTGCAGCCAAGAAAGACTGAATTGAGGCTCACATGGAGACCTTCCAAATCCCGTTATCGAAAAACAGATTTCAAATAGTATTCATGAAGAGACAAATCATATGTATCGGAGAAGTCCTTTTTCAGATCGCGATTGCGGCTGAAAAAATGATGTCAACTTAGGCTCGGGCAAGAGCCGAAGGCATGTTCGAAATAGGAAAGAGCTTTGCGATAGGAAAGCTAAGCGGGCGCAACTTCTCGGCATTATTGGCGATATTGTGGACTCTTGTCATTGAAAAATAGGGGTTGAGATTCCTGAAATGTTCACAGGCATGACGAGCTGTTTTGAACAAGCAGGTGCTCGAAAATGAGTCGCATCGCTCCCTGGGCCACCACAATTGCGATGGTCTCAATACGAGGTCCAAGGTGCACGTCTTAACCAGAGCGAGAGTATATCTGAATAGGATTCATATAGTTGACTAATTGGGTCGTTCTCTGCTTGAAAGTTGAGGACTATCAGTACCTCTTCAGAGATGCACAATCGTGTTGCTCGTGCCCGGAGTACTCCGTCCGTGAGTTGCTCAGTTTTCTACGAGTGAAGGAGGTGTTATCAACGGGAATGTCCGCCCCCGGACAGTCACCATCACTTTCGACAACATTGTCGCATGTGCAATGATGAAGGACTCTTGGCCGACGGGGCCCAACGACCGTTTGTATGAATACGCGGGTCGGTGTTGTCGGACGCGCGATTCCTCAACATTCGATGAATTTCACATTCCGCGGTACAAACAAAGTTTGAAAAAGTCTCTACAGGCCCAAAAACGTCATAATCAGGGAATTACAGGCCTCACGCATTCGCGAATCGCATCAACGTCTCGAAATAAATGGCGGCTGTCCAGTTTTTAAATAGAGCAAACTTTCGCACCAACGGCTCAAACGCGCCCTCGCTCACCCGGAATAGCGACGACCATTGGGCTGAGGGAGGCAAATTCAATCTGTGACGCATGCCTGCCTACCGGTTCATTTTGCCAAGTCGTGGATGCCGTGGGGGTGATGAAACCTGCGCAAGGACGATTGCAGAGTGTCATTGCTACCACCAAAAAAGAGACCTCAGGGGACGGAGTTGCAGTTATATCACAGGGCGGATTTAACCTTCTGGAAGGTGCTGAGTGCAGTTCTCCTCACACCTAAATTTTGGACAGCCCACCTGTAAATCCTTGATTCTTGGTACGCGAGTGGGCTGGACGGTCGGGTGCCTGGCCTAGATTTGTAGATCAATATGTAGCTCCTTGCGCGGGTTTCATTAGTGTGGACTCGATCCTTGCCCACCTCTGTCCGCGCCCGTGGTTGGCTCTCACATCCTTAATCCAGACCGCTTGGCATCTCACGAGATTAGACCTTTCTTTTTCGTGATGGTCCTCCGCCGTCGACTTGCCTCATTTGTATCCTACGGCGGAGGAAACCGGAACCGTCCCGGTCGGTCATGAGCCGGACCAAACTTGGAATGAACTTGGGAATGCGGGGATTTTCTTTATTTTTCTGCGCATGCAAGTGTCAAGAACATTCCGCAGCCCACAATAGCCCCGGGCTTCATGTCCGATGACGGGGCGCTCTCCACCGGATCCGTTAGCATTGTGGTGGCCCGGAAGGATGCTTTCGAGGCTTCGGACGATCGGCCGTCGACCGAGATCGACTCGGCTCGCTAGGCGTTATCTCTCGGCTGTCCGGTAGCTCGGAGCTGTGAATAGAATCAGAGTTGAACCGATACTCGTTGCATCGAAGGGGAGGCCGTGTAGCTTAAATGCCACTATAGACATGGAGGTGCTGTGAGCTCTGGGGCGGGCAAGCTCTATCCGAGCCATGGGAGTCGATCGCAGGCCTGCGCGAATGGATCTGCGATGGAAGCGATTGGACTTGGTGATCCCGACGCGCTCCCACCTTCCAGAAAAACTCTGCGCTCCGTGGCTGGCTGCCCGGGTTGAGCTCTATGTATATGCATGGATGGTGTAGTATGTCGCATTTCTGCTTTCCAATATGCGTAGGGCGTTGATGGTGACTGACAAATAATTCCCGGCTGCAAGTGTCTTGCAAAAACAAGATAGGACATGGTGTTCAAGCAGGGAGAGAAGCGAGTTACACGAGCAAGAAGCGGCTCTGAAGATAAATTTGGAAGCTCCTGTGCAGTCTACTACCGATGACTCGCCAAATCAGTAATAGAGTATCTATCTACAGAGCACGCTGTAGACAGCGCAACATTAACAATGATCAGATAGTAGACCGCCTAGGTCTATCAGTTGATTTTACGCTGATCGTTGCCGTTCGGATTTGTAAGACGAGTCAAAACCCTCGTTATCGTTTAGAGTAGAGGAAACGGAGAAACTTGGCCTCAACGTGACAGCGTCACAACGGGCGGCTCTCACGGAAGACAAGACTACTTGGCAACTGACACCGCCTCCCGTGGATTGCGAATCTTGCATCAATTTTCTCTTGTGAAAAAATGCTTGTCTTGACATTTGAGGCTCCGCCACGATGTTCTGTCGCGTCCCGGTCGCCACCACCACCCACCGGGAGCACATTAGATCCGGGTGGCTTTGGAAGACATCGCGGGGACCGCGGCCCTGTCCGCGATAGGTCCGACTGGCAATACCTTCTAGGCAACCCCATGTTCAGCGTCGGGAGTTTTCGCGATAGAAAAAGCGGGATGTTGTTGAATGGCATGCGAGTGAATTTTTTTTTCTTTCACAGTTACTCTTTTCGATTTCGGAAATGCCCCAATTGAAAGAAAAAAAACTGGATGGAGTTGTCGAGCCAAATCTCGCTTTCAAAGTACGTCATCACGGATTTGGTAGGTAGCATTGTAATGAACACCCGGAAATGTGACCTACCTCTTGCGCGAACCGAGGGAGGTTTATCCCTGTTTTTGAAGAAGAAGAAAATGTAGAAGTGTTTCTCAGACACCGGACGATTCAAGCATGATTTTCACTCAACAACAAACAAAAAAACAAACCATTAGCGGAACATGAAAAGGGATGAACTACACTAACACAAGACCAAGCCTATGCACTGGGGAATCGGGGCATTGGTCACGCAGTGACAGACACGTGGGTTTGCTTGCTTCACCGCACAGTAAATGATGGAAAGTTGGGATTCACTTGCCTCGACTGTTCTTCACCACATCGGAACTCGACCGAGCCTCCGAGGCCAAGATCGTCTTTAATCGGGAGCAGCAGTTTGTCCGTGACGTGGGATTCTTCAAGGACCGGGCCAACAAACTCATCCAGACTTCCGGGACGGGCTCCCTCGCCAGGCGCAGCGTCACAACCAACACTGTCACCACCCGCGCGCTTGCCCACACGGCGGACCCCATTTGCTCCCTCGCGTAGCCCTGAACTGTCATCAGGTCGCAGCCATCACCCACTGCGACGACTTGGCTCATTACTTGGCTGACTTATTATTCAGCTATTACACAGGCGAGTTATAGCGCTAGCATGTCTCCTGCCAGGGCGAGTCAGTTTGCCGTCCCATCCCTGTACCCAACTGCCAGGGGGGCTCGCTTGTAGAAGACTCCAGGAACACACTGTAAAAAACGTGAAACTGGCTCCATCCCGTCTGTCGTCCATCAACTTGATACGTCAGTCGTGCGCCCATGGATCGCGGACGGTATTTGCTGGCCCACCGTCCCAGATCTGATAACGGTCATCTCCCCGGATCAGGAGGTCGCTTTTGCACCGTCACACTTGGCAGCGGGTCGACATTGTCTATCTGAGTTCAAACCACCGTTGGAATCCCTCCGTCACTCTCTCGTGACAAGCCACTCAAGCTCCCGCATTAGGTCTATCGAGCGACCCGCCCCGTCCAGCTTCGCTGGGACTACCGAGTGTCACCCAACCCCGACATGTCCGAAAAAAATCAAGACCGCGCCCGTTTTGCCAAGACGTGCTTCCCTGGATGCAGACACCTTCTCCCATCGGCCCCTTCATGCGACGGGAAGGTAGACACTTTCATCCCAACATTGGACGGGGCACCCGGGCGAATGGATGCACCGCTCAACAACACCACACCCATGGCGCACGTCATGGAGCTGGTCACTTGGGCGAAGCGTCTGGCCCGCTCCGATGCCCGAATGCGGACTTGATCCAGAAGCCTCGGAGGGATGCCAAGAAGGTGAGGTCTATAGTAAGGAAAGGGGGGTTGACAGCTCGACGTCGTGGCATCGCGGCGGAACGATAAATAGCCTCGCAGGGCCGCGTATTCTTGCTGTTCAGAAAAAGATCTCCCCATCGCATCCGTGCTTGACTGTCATCACTCACCACCATTCACTCATTATTGGACAACATGCGCGCTGCTCTCATCACATCCGCCCTGGCGACCGGCGCCATCGCCGCCCGCCCGTTCCTGAACGAGCCGGATACCGGTATCGATGGCGTCCTGCCTGACCTCCAGGTCGGCAGCCTGCCCAACCTCACCAACATGGTCGGCCTCCCCGACTTCGAGTTTGCTGCCCGCAACTACCTCCCCCTCCGCAACTACACATACTACCGCAACGGTGCTGCCGGCGAGTGGTCCTACCGCAACAACCTGGAGGTCTACAACCGCTACCGCCTCCGTCCCCGTGTCATGGTCGACATCACCAACATTGAGCAGACCCTGAGGTAAGTCCAGGCTCCCTCGCGCAGTCATCAGACGAACCGTTTCCCCGGTTGCACATATCATCATGTCAAAAGCCTCTCATGCTGACTCGTGTAGCACCACCATCCTGGGCCACAACTTCTCTGCCCCCATCTTCATCAGCCCCTGCGCCCGTGCTGGCTACGCCCACGAGGATGCTGAGCTGAACCTGATGAAGGCCGCTGGCAACGAGAACATTCTGTACATGCCTTCTCTGTACGCCTCCAAGACCATCGAGGAGATCGCCGCCGTCAAGAAGGAGGGCCAGGTCGCCTTCCAGCAGATCTACCTGACTGCCAACGACACCGAGACCCAGGCTCTCTTCAAGCAGATTGAGGCCTCCGGCGCCAACGGTGTCGTCTACACCGTAGACTCTGCCGCCGATGGCAACCGTCACCGCGCCGCCCGCTTCGGTGTCGGCTCCGCCGACTCTGAGTACTCCCTCATCACCTGGCCCGAGTACCACCGCCTGGCCAACATGACCAAGCTCCCCTTCATCATCAAGGGAATCATGAGCGTCGAGGATGCCGAGGCCGCCATCGAGAACAACGTCCCTGCCATCATCCTCTCCAACCACGGTGGTCGCCAGCTTGACGGCTCCCCCTCTTCCCTCGAGGTCGCCATCGAGATCTACGAGAAGGACCCCGAGATCTTCAAGAAGATCGAGATCTACGCCGACGGTGGTGTCCGCTACGGCGCTGACGCTATTAAGCTCCTTGCCCTCGGTGTTAAGGCTGTTGGCCTGGGCCGTCCCTTCATGTTCGCCAACGTCTTCGGTGAGGAGGGTGTCACCAAGGCCATCCAGATGATCAAGCACGAGCTCGCCATCGACGCCGCCAACCTCGGTGTTCCCGACCTCAAGAAGATTGACGCCAGCTACGTCAAGTGGACCCCCAACAACTGGTACTCTTAAACGTGCCAGGTAGCACAATGTCGCGAGGGAGGGTTGTTCCAGGAAGTTCGCACGACCTACTATGATACCACATGAGTTTTGTACATACTCTTTTTCCTTTCTAGCTGCACATAGCTTTTAGACGCGAATGGATGACCCTCAATCAAAAGTCTTTATGTAACTTGATGAATGACATGTGTTTTGTTCCCAAGTGCTACTCATTTTCCGAAAACAGCTTGTGTAACTCTCTTTGCGTTCGCTATCCCTCGACGATCATGATTGTATGACTTGTTCAATAGTCCTTACCTATCCTGGGGTTTAGGTATTTAAGCCTGAGTTAATTTGGATCAACCTCTTGACATTATCCTTCTCAAACACCACACTTTACTCAATTTCTCAAGAACAATTGATCACATATCAGGCAAGCGCAGCAACAGTACCCTCACTCAAGATGTGTACCTACAAATACGCTTTCATCGCTTGCAACTCATGCGCCAAGGACATCAATCGCGTCACAGGATCTGACGAAAAGCCTTGCGACCTCTATCGCGTATGCAATCGCGACTGCCCCGACCAGACCCAGATTCACTACCACACCTTTCGCAGATTTTGCTCTGAATGCGACCCTGAGTGCTCTTGCTTCCCTGAAGAGGAGGTAGACAAGATGTTGGTCGAGAATGCCGTCGCATACATTCGCCAGATAGAGTGCAAATGCGTTAAGCGCTCGAAGATTACCTACGTCTAGAGGAGTTTGAGCAAGTTGTTGATTGAGTCATGTTGGGTCTTCAAGGATAGAGGAGTTTGTTGCTCGGACTCTGTCATATGTTTCGTTCGTCTAAACTGAGATTGCAAGTGTCTAATAGACTTTCTTCTGGGTCTTTGAACATCGGACATTTCCTATTCAAAGTCTTGCCCCGTGACAACTGCCCGTCTTTAATGACCAGACCCCAACATGTACAAGCAGCATCCATGTTGTCTGCGCGATGTGGAGCTTGCAGCATGAGGTCTTTTCGAGCAAGTGGGTCTGCGAGGCAAGCCCTAGTGCCTGCCCACAACATAAGCTGGTCTCAGGCGGAGGCGGACATCAACAAGAGGCCCTATGGCGCAACGGTAGCGCGTTCGACTCCAGATCCTGTCCTGCGACAGTTTCTGATATGATATCGAAAGGTTATCCGTTCAAATCGGGTTGGGGTCATTTCTTTTGCCTTTTGGAGCTCTCGCAATGTTTCTTTTTGTTGTTGTGATGCTTGGTGGTGGTGTTGAGTCGCTTGAGGGGCCCTAGATACCTCCGGACGCCACGCGCGATTGAACAGCCACCGCATGTCTAATCGCTTTTTCGAACCTCCTAGTACTGTCACTCGCCATTTGAAAGTAACTGGAAGATTGTCGCAAGTCAACAGTGCATAACGCGCGTTCGTGATGGTGTCTGGTAAGTGGTGTGTTTGAAGTGAACTTTTGTTGCGAATGTGGAAGGAGTCGGAAAATAAGCTCTATTCATTTTCTGCGTCGGAGTAAAATTGTGGCAAATAATTCATGTCTATAGCGCCGGCGTAAATAGTGGCAAGCACATGCTTTGTAGGCATTCTTTACATCGTGCGGCAGGTTTTTGGCGCGGCGACAGAGCACAGTCTCTGCATCAGGTAGGATCGACTGAGGTGGGAAGTAAGACAATATCGACAATGTTGATCATTGATAGCAGCAACACGAATTCTATGAGAGGCTGAGTTCATATGATGTAAGGAGAATGCTACAGTCGCACCACTTAGGTCGTCGCAAATGCGCACATGCACGGCATTACGAGCGAGACTCGCTTGAGCAGTCGCGCCCTTTAAGCCTCCGTGTTCTCAGCCTTCAGAGGCTTGCGTGCGTAGATGGCATTCCTGAACACCTGTTAGCATTGTGTCAAATTTGATTCGGTGACATCCCGTAACTCACATGTAATAGAAGGGCTGAAGCTTCGAGTCCCTGAAAGCAGCCCTCACCTCGGTGATGGTAACCTGAGCCTCAGCGTAGCTGAAACCAAGAGCCTCTCTGAGGAGATAAAGCATAAAACCCTCCAGAGACATCTCCATGAATTCCAGGTTACACTGGCCAAGTCTCTTGAGATCTGCCCTTGCTGGCCAGGAACCGATTGGGATCTTCCACTTCTTCTCGACAAGCTCGGTGTACCCTGCGTCGAGAAGCCCCTGCTTGAACTTTCCCGAGGATACATTACCCGAAGGCTTGCCCAGTTTGGCTTGGCCCTCGCAAATCCACGCATGCCCCTTGTTGAAAATGTGGTTTTCGTCCAACTCAGTGCTTTGAGAGCGGCCTTTGGTATCGAATTCGATGATTTCAAACCACCCTCCAGGCTTCGTGTGGTGAAATGCTTCTTTGCAGAATGCCGGCACATCCTTGAAACAAGCCTCTAGATTCCGAGCGTGGATGTAGTCGAAGTGATCTTTGGGCCAACCGGTCCATTTTTCCTCAAAGTCATCTATGAGAAACTTGACATTAGGAGGAACCCACGTAGGCTGAGTCGGCGATAGATCGGTGCCGACGACCTCGGCTGAAGGGTACTCGTCGGCGAATTCCCTTCCAGTGACGTGTAAGCAAATAGACCGAGTATGAAGCAGGAGATATGATGGCTTACATGGCCCAGATACCCGTGCCAGTACCAAGGTCAAGAACCCTCTGAAAATGTGTGAGTAACCGCACTCCTGCAGTAAATCAGGGCTTTGCCTTTACCTGGGGGCTGTCTCCAATCGGCGCCAATGCCAGCCTGCCATCAAAAAAGTCGGTCATCCAATAGTGGCTGTTGAGTGTTAGAATGACATTGATCGATGCTTTCGAAGCTACTGATGTGGGCCTCCTGGGCAAAGTTCCATCGGGAAGACTCACTTGAAGTCAAGAGCATCATTGTGCTTTTCGTCGTTGGGTCCCCAGTACTCGGTTTTCTGTGTGTATGTACGACCATGAATTTCGCGGTATTCCTTGATGCTCTCGGTGAGGGACGCCGTGGATGAACTGTACGTGCTATGCGTCAAGGTTCAGCATGAATTCTGCCAAATGCTTGCGGAGGGGGCGTCGGCAAAGCACACCTGTTCCGGTCACTTTGGTCGTCCTCGACCTCAGATTCTAGACCAGGGTCCTGCATGTCGCCAAGGCTTGTCAGTGGCAACTTTTACCAGACGATTCCCAACACATACGACGGTAATCGGGGCCGCAACAGGTGCAGTAGTACTCATTTTGAGGCAATTCGGAGGACGAGGTAATAATGAAAGCTGAACAGAGTATTCTCAAGAGTTTTCGAACAGGAAGAGCATAACGACAAAACATGCGAGGGGTGTGACCCCTCTTTTGTAGTCCCCGTTTCGTGTTGGAACCTGTTGGTTCAATTCTTGAAGAAGTAAATGCATCGTGCACATGCGCAATCTGCAGGCTGGGGTGGAAGCGACTTTTTGGGCCGTCTCCCCGATCCAATCAGAATCCACAACGCTTCAATTAACCACGGAATCGATGCCACATTCATACCGGCGCATTCTGGGTGGCCACAGTCGCTGAGCGCGTGGTGAACCAGGGTGCTTTGGTCGTGAAGTGTGGCAATCTAGACTGAAGCTGCCCTCAATCTACATTGTCTGTGTTGTACCAATCGGCAAAGCGTTAAAAAAAGAATGCAGATGTTGCGGATATCGCAGGATCTGGTGAAACTGAACTTGTTATTATTTGCAACTTGCCTGTAGGGAGATGCGTCGGTAATACTGGGTAGTTAGTGTTGAGTATGGCATCTGTTTCTTTGATGGAGTAGCTGCATCTCCAAAAAGTCCTAACACCGAAAATGACAGTGAATGACCAGAACACTTGGCGTATGGGTCTGAATTTTCTTACCCTGGTATCTGGTATCGTGTCTTCTCTCGTGTTGTTCATTCATGCGCGGGACTTCTGCAGAATGCAGATGCATTCGCAGGGGTTATTCGCCGGTCCATGTTTTTGTCCAATCAGAGCGCCTACTTTCCATCAACCTCCGAAGTGATTCGATAGGAAAGGTTGGGGGATCGGCCCCGAAGGCCGCCTCCGCCAGGATGGGGCACCGTTTATGAATTTCATAAATATTGCTGACTGTGATCCAGAATCAATTGAAAGAATACAAGAATCAGACTAGGTCAGGTGAAAGTGATCGCACAGCGTCTGCCGTGTACGAGGGGATTTGGAATGTTGCTCAGTTTATTAATGACATGTTCATCTCGTGTATCGTGAGACATGGGATGTGGAGCAAAGTCTTCTACCGCTAATAAAACAGATGATCCTATCATAAAGTCTCAGGCCCTTCATACCGCCGTTGTTGTGTCGTGAGATTGAGATTCCTTGGCGATCGCTGCCTTTCTCTCTTTTGAGACCTCCGGTTTGCGAGCATAGATGACGTGCCTTGATGCTGGTTAGCATGACGACAAAACCAAGTTATCGTCTCGTTGTGAATGACACTTACATGTAGTAAAATGACTGCAACCTCGGATCTCGCATCGCAGCCCTGTATTCGCTGAACATGACCTGGCACTTCTCGTAACTGAAGCCGGCAACTTCCTTCAGCAAGTAGAGCCCGAACCCTTCCAGAGAGTCGCTCAGGAAGTCGAGAATGGTCCAGCCCAGTTGTTTAAGCTTTGGATCGGCACACCAGCCGCCAATCGGAATCTTCCACCTGTGATGCACGAGATCAACATAGCCAGCCTGCTCTAGCGCCCTCTGAAGCGCACCCGTCCGGACGTTCTCTCCCGGTTTTCCGAGCTTATTCGCAGCAGTGATCAGGGCCGTATAACAAGTCCTGTAGATGTGATCTTCTGGCAATTCCGAGACTTGTGATCGGGCCTGTGATTCGAACTCCAGGAACTCGATGTATCCACCCGGCTTAGTGTGGTTGTAGGCCTCCTTCATTGTCATGGGCAGGTCGGTGAAGCAAGCTTCAAGGTTGCGTCCGTGGATGTAGTCAAAGTGATCTTTCGGCCATGTCCATTCTTGGTTAAAGTCGTCGATTTGAAACTTCAGGTTAGGCGGTACCCAAGTGGGTTGGATGGGCGACAGGTCGACTCCAGTAACCTCGGCGGAGGGATATTGATCGGCCATGTCTCTGGTTCATGTCAGTATGCAGTGTGGGTCCAGAGGTTGAGGTTATTCACATGGCCCATATACCTGTACCGGTACCCATGTCGAGGATTCTCTATAGCACTTGTCAGCCTGGCTTGTAAGCAATTTTCAGCCCAAAAAGAAGAATCATACCTGAGGATGGTCATCGATGGGAGCATGGAATAATCTGCCCTCGAAAAAGTCCGTAATCCAGAAGTGGCTGGGATATATGGTTAGCAAATGACCACCTGATGTTGAGCCACAACTTTCAAGAATCCTGTCATTCGAACACGACTTACTTGAAGTCGAGAGCTTCACTCTGTCTTTCATCGTTCGGGCCCCAATACTCTGATCTCTGGGTATACGTTCGTCCATGTATCTCACGATATTGCATGATACTCTCAGTCAATGACACCGTTGACTGCGGATAGATACTGCAACCAAATCCGCCTTAGCACCTCAAATTCATGCGCAACATTGCATGTGGAGATTCGTTTTTTACCTGGCGATATCATCGTCCGTGCCAGCTTCAACGGCCGGATCCTGCAGGTGCGCGAGTCGCGCGAGTCAGTAAACCTCCGAATCCATCTCAACCCCTGACAATGCCACAGACGGATAGGGGGCCGCACCACTGGAATCACACTGTCACTGCTGTCGGAAGGCCTTGGCCTGGGAGGGTCGTCGTCGCACATCGTGTCGGCGGCCGATGGAATCATGCAAAACAAACGGGCAGCAAGAGTGGATGGAAGGAAGAAAAAAGCTCCCGAGTTGTCGGGACGGAAGACGCCCTCCATTTGTATCCGCATGGAGTCCTATCTTCGTCCGATCCTGTTCTGCGTGTCGCAGACCGAGCAGCCCAGGGGCCCTGTCAGTCCGTGCCCCGCACCAATGAAGCATCAAGCTTTCTCAGGCGACCGCGGGTTGGATACCCTTTGCGGACGAAGAAAGGTTCGCCTGGGTCTGGTCTGGAGGGACATCGCGCCATGGCTCTTGCTTCCACGTGGTTGATTCGTAGACCCTAGACTTGGCCATGTGTTCGAGATATGACAGCGGCCCAGCCCGGAATTTGTTTCTCATCTCGTCTTCATGAATGTCGGGTCTTAATTACCTCATCGGGATTGTGAGTTTCTCACCAACGCAGATGTTGAAATCTCGGGCTTTTTGCGGTTGAAGATGCTCGGGAGTGCCAGCGTCAAAACCGGACCCCGGGTTCTGCTCACCGCTCAGGTCAGCTTTTCGAAACCAGAGGAAATAGCGCAGTTTGAATGCGGGTCCTAAGCTGGGGTGACATCGGCTTTTATCTCGAAGATCTAGATTGTCTCCACCATGGGAATAGTTGATTGAGATATTTTTAACAATCAAAAGAATCATGGAAGTACAGCAAAGTGTCATCCGAGCTTGTCTGCTACGGAGAGCTGAAGATGACGGTCTTCTCAGACGAATGAGGCGTACATTAGCTGGCTATTGATAGTCACTGGGAATAAAAGTGGCATGGGGACGACCTCCTGCGACAGCTCCACTGCTCGAACTACATTAAGCGGCAGGTGTCTCCGCAGTCTCTTCGGGCTTGCGACCGTAAACAAGGTGGCTAAGTTGTGAGTTAGTCAACAAGTATCATACAGATACCAAAGCAGAGCAGCAATGACTTGACTTACAAGTGATAGTACACCTGATTCTTGAGGTCGCGGAGCTCTTTGCGCATCTCAGCGACGAACATCATGATCTCCGTGTACCCCCAGCCAAGGATCTCCTTCAACAAGTAAAGAGCAAACGACTCAAGCATAGAGTCATTGTACTCAAGGGTACACGCCCCGAGCCTCTTCAACTCCGGGTCTTTGCTCCATCCGCCAATGGGAATTTTCCACACCTTCTCCTCTTCAACCACGAATCCTGCTTCCGTCATGCCCTTAGCAATGCCGTGGTTGTCTACGTTCTTCAGAGTCTTCCCCATTTTATCGGTGGATTCTGTCATGGCTTTGTACCATCTTCGGAAGATGTGGTCTTCGGTGACCTCGACTGACTGGGAGTGGTACTCGATGTCGATTTGCTTTACCTCGATGTAGCCTCCCGGTCTTGTAGCTTTGAAAGCTTGTTCGTACAGCCTGGGCCAGTCTGCAACTCCAGCTTCCAGATTTCGGATATGGATCAGGTCGAAATGATTTGCCGGGAACGTCCAATCAAGCTCGAAGTCGTCAATCTGGAATTTGCAGTTTGAGGGCACCCAGCCGGGCTGGATCGGTGAGATGTCGGTACCAATAACCTCCGCCGAAGGATATGTGTCCGCAAAGTCACTGAGAGTACGTCAGTGAAGCTTCGAGAGCCTAGCCAAGTCCAGATCTGCTAACGTTGCCCATATTCCCGTGCCCGTGCCAAGATCAAGCACGCGCTGATTTCAATTAGTTATAATTATCCCTTGGCTCGTCTTAAGGATGACAAACGTGCGGATTCTTGAGAGGAACAAGAGTAAGTTTTTGGCCAAGCAGGTCCGTCATCCAGTAGTGACTTTGTGGATCAGCATAGGTATCAATGTTTCTTTGGTGGTCGAAGCGCATACTTGAAGTCAAGAGCGTCCTGTTCTCTCGCATCATTCGGAGCCCAGTATTCTGTCTTCTGGGAGAAGGTCCGACCATGGAGCTCCCTGTACTCGCGCACGCTCTCAGAAAGAGACGTAGTCGAAGACGTGCGGATGCTGCCGTCCGCCCAAATTAGTCGATATCAAGGCTTTGGCAAATCTAGAGGCTCTTACCTAGATGTTTCAGTTGCGTCGTCCGCATCCGCTGCGGTGGCGGCATTGGGGTCCTGCGAAGAAAGGTCAGCACGATGGTTCAGACTTGTGGAAGCCATGCGAAAGCGAGGACATACGACAGGGATGTCTTGCTCAGTGTTTGGATTCAACATGTTGGCGACTGATTTCCTAGGCGCCGATGATGAGATTCTGTCCCAAGTGTGGGAATTCTGGGAGAAAACAAGTCGGCCAAAGAACAAACGGGCAGGGCCCCTTCTTTGTACTGTTCAAAATGCTGTTGGTGCTAAATATGCAGGTTGTGCCATCCGAGAGCTAGGGATGGGCCGCCATGGGGGATGAAAGTCCGTCTCCCCGGGCCAATGAACACGGTTCTCCCCCAGCCGTTGTCAGGATCTAAACTCATTTCAGCAGGTTCTCTGGCTGGGCGAGTACCCACCGAGACACAATTGACAGGGACAACATACGACGGAGTGGATTTTGCTGGCCATTTTCGGTGGGCTTGGTCCGGGTGCAGACCGGTGGCTAAAGAACAACGCCGCAGTCCGAGAGAATGGAACAAACTGCAAGTTCCCCTCATTTTCCCACTCAAACACGGTTTCTTATCATTTGGTCTCGATTCTTGACCATTCAGATGAAGTCTTGGCAACTCTGCATCAGAGAACTCGCGTGTTGGGTCATGCCCCCTGTGTAAGCATCCAATGGGGGAAAAGCTCAGCCCCTCTATTCTTTGCTGCAAATGTTTGGATAATGGCATCAAACTTAATGCGTATGTCACGATCTTGGAAGAATACTGCAAGCCTAGGTAGGTTGTGAAGAGAAATGGAAGGAGAGCAATCTTCGAATGACTCGCATCAAGACAAGGGGGGGACTCGGTGCCAAGACAAGTGGCATTCCAAATTCTCCGGCTCCCCGAGGATTTCCATTTATGGATGTCTTCTGGCATTGCATCGAAAAACTGAGAGTGTTTAAGAAACCTGATTGGGTCGAAGTCATGAAATCTGTTCACCTGACGTAGATTGTCAACCTGTGCATCCCACCATCGAAAGGGAGAATGGATGTTCGCGCACCTTCAGATATGAACCGAGCGGGCATTGGGAAGTTGCTGCTCGGCAATGTATGGCAGCCTGTGACACGGGCAGAATATAGGGATATGTACGTGATGGTAGCTTATCTTGCGGGCAGTTCAGAAGCTTGCAGTTTGGGTTGAAGAACTCAAGCTGGTGATTGATAGGATCAATGACAGCCAACTGGCCTTGGCGGTAAAGGATGCTAAGGCAGGCCCGAGAGCGAGATGCAGAAGGAGGAAAGATAAAACTGAAAACAGCTGCGCCTGCCGACTTCCTTCTTCAGCCATGGGCGTAGTGAATTGCCAGAGAGTCACTTGCTAGGCGCCGCTCGCACTTTTGGAGGGGAGAAGGGTTTATGATTGGCGAGAAAAGTCATTGAGTGTGTGTTCTGCATCCTCTGTTGGCTTGCACCAACATGTACTGATACCCTTGCACTTACAGCGCCGCGTATTAAGAAAACTGGGCTCTTGAGTGTTAACCCCTCTTCTCTGGGAATTTCGAGTCCCTATTTCTTTTCCTCCTTCTTTTTCCTCATCCTCCACTGTAAATGTGTACTCAAGTGCGAGAGTTGTAGCAGTGCTAGTCTCAATATGGCCGATATATCAACAACGAAATCCGGTTCGCCGCTGGGCAACCCATCGAGTTCGGTTGCCTCACCTCCGAAGAGCTCCCCCACCAGTTCAACCCCGCCCGCTGAATCCCCAGCTGATGATCCGGCACCACTGCAGGATGATGGAAATTTGGTATGGCTCACTCCTAGTCCTTTTTTGAGCGACTTTGTCTAACTCCCAGAAAGCCTTAAGAAATTGACACCGAACGATTGTGAATTGGCGTATCCGACAGTCCCACGAAATCAGCTGATGGGTTAGCAAGGTCATCCTACACGGCGTCGTTGGCTTCCAGTGCTGTCGATTATCCCGTTGAATATGGGCGCCGATACCATGCCTTCCGCCCAGGCTGTGAGTAATTTTCTTCCTCGAGAACTGGCCGACAGTCTTTTCGCACTCTGACAAATGAACGCCTCTGATATGAAGAACTTCAGCATATGTGCTTCCCAACGATGAAGTTCGTGGTTCACACCTTTTGCTGCGACAAGTTCTTACAACTAAATGTGTCTAGTACGAGATGGACCGTCTCGACTTCGTCCACGCGCTGTTCGTAAGAGCTCTTGGAGACAGGCTTTACCTCGCGCCTCTTGAAAAGGACAAGGTCCAAAAGATCCTGGATATCGGAACTGGGACCGGTATTTGTAGGTGCCAAATCAGACGGAACAACAGAATATGCAAATGTGCTAAGTTGCGCAGGGGCTATGGAAATTGGTAGCATTTTTCCGAACGCCGAGGTACGTGTTTCCTACCACAACTTACCTAATAAAAATGTGCATCAGTTTGGGAGCCTGCAACTACAATTGTTACATCAGCTCTGACTGGGCCAACAGGTGATTGGCAACGACCTCAGCGCTATCCAACCCGAGTGGTAGGAACTCCTGAACGTGGGAGAAAATACAAGCTTTGTCCTGACCTAAGAATAGGGTTCCACCCAATGTCAAGTTCGAAATCGACGACGTCGAAAGCCCATGGATCGGTGACAGAGAGTACGACTATATCATGTGTCGCTGCATGGCTGCTTGTCTCGCAGATTGGCCGAAGCTCATGCAGAACATTTACGAGTGTGTACCTGAAGCCCCGAAGACAAAGAGACCTGACATCTAATCGTACAATCCCAGCCATCTCAATCCTGGCGGATGGGTCGAGTTCCAAGACACAAGCATTGAGTACTATTCGGACGATGGAACTCTCACTGAAGAGCACTATTTCCGTCAGTGGAACAAGACCCTTGTTGAAACATTTGCCTCAATTGGGCGCGAGCCCTCGCCTGGTCCTAAGCTCGAGGGATGGGTCCGTAACACTGGGTTCCAAAGAATCAACCATTCAAAGGTCAAGATCCCATTGGCACCTTGGCCAAAAGATCCCTTTTACAAGGCCCTGGGGGCAATGAACTTGACGCAAGTTCTGGATGGTCTTGAGGGGTTCACGATGAGGGTATTCTGCGGAGTCCTTGGACAAACGCAGGAAGAGGCACAGGTCATGATGGCATGATGGCCGCGGTGCGCAACGAGCTCAAGAAGCTTCACTCTTTTCACTCACAATTCGACTTGTAAGTTTCTCAGTGGCTTCCTTCTAGAGACATTCATCTGACCATAGTCCAAGTCACATTGTCTATGCGCAGAAGCCTCTGGAAGAGAATGAATAAGCTCTGCGAAAGACTGTTGATACATATATACCTAGGAGTGCTAGTGTGGCTGACGATTCGCATCTTCAAGTTCATCAATCAATCTCTTTGAGAAAAGAAGACTCACGAGTATCAAATATCAATTGGGCAAAGTACTTATGTTTCATGTCGGAGTCTTGATTGAAATTGAAAACATTACGCTCGATCGCAAATAGAACCTCCGTTAGCTGTTAACATGAAGTAGGTCTCGGAAGAAAACAATATTTCGCACATAGATTTTGTGCTTGTGGCTAGCTCCGTAGAATCGTCAAAGTCTTTGTGATCCCTCACCCCACGGGACACGTGCCTGATGATGCAAATGGGTGGACAACTATTGTGTACTGGCATACCAGCCAAGGCATTGTGTAACTGAGCCGTAAGGTCAAAGATCGTGTAGCTGACCTAGTAGGAGCATGGTGTCATAACAGTCTTCAAGAGCCATTGAGGCAAATCGCGGAACATCGGTAGTAAACAGCTTCCTATCTCGGCAACAGATGGAGCTCTGTGACTTCAGGCGGCGGCAGGATTGGTGACTACCCTAGTCCATTGATGGATACCTAGATACTGCATTGCTGTTGGTACTTCATCAACGCCTTGCATCAACAACCTTGCACCTACAGCGCCGAGCTTTTAAAAAGCCAAGCTAGTCGGCCGCCCCTCTTCTCTCTGTCGATTCGGACACAACTTTTCTCAATTTTCTACATCCCCCTCTTTGCTCCTTGATTGAGGCCAGACGCATCGAACTGGAACCGCGTCGACTTTCAGTTTGCAGGCCACACGTGTCTTTGACAGATATCATGGCCGATTCCTCCAATGCCCAGTCAACGTCGCCACGGACGGACCTTTCCAGTCCGAACGTTGCAACCCAGCCGGAAGGCCAGCTGACCCACGCAGCGGCCAACTCACCTACATCTGTGCCTGCGCCTGTCGAATCCAGGAACGACGACGACGAAGTTCTGCGGGCTAATGACCCGGCGGAAGATGGCTGTTCAGAAATTGACGATGGGCAATTGTATGGCATGAACTGCCTGAAACTTTGGCAACGAGACTGAACTGTCCGCCACAGATCTTCTTACACGGCATCGCTAGCATCGAGCGCGGTGGACTATCCAATAGAATACGGTCGCCGTTACCACGCTTTCCGCCCGGGATGTGAGTGCTATTGTTTTTCTCATTGAACTTCGAAGAACAAAAACGAAGACTGACACGAACCAGCGTACATTATGCCGAACGACGAGGTTTGTGCTACCTCGATCCCTGAGGTATTTCCCGTGCGCCGTCTAATACAGCTCTATAGTACGAGATGGATCGTATGGACTTCACGCATGCGATGTTGGTGAGAGCAGTCGGTAATAAACTATACACCGCGCCTCTTGAGAAAAGCAAAATCGATCGAATCTTGGACATTGGGACGGGCACCGGAATCTGTAGGCCAATTGATCCCACCATCTGTTGTAGAGCTAAACAAATCCGAAACTTCAGGGGCCATGGAGATGGGGGATGTTTTTGAGAACGCCGAGGTAGGCCAACTGACCTACAATTTGGATTCCAATCGTCAACTCTGATTCACTGAAATAGGTTATCGGCATTGACCTCAGCGCTATCCAGCCAGAGTGGTACGTCATAACATGCTTCTTTACATCACTGCCAAAAGCGCTATCTCATACTGAATAAGGGTTGGTCCAAATGTCAAATTCATTGTCGATGATGTCGAAAGCCCATGGGTAAGCGACAAGAAGTACGATTACATCTTTTGTCGATGTATGGCTGCGTGCGTTACCGACTGGCCGAAATTGGTCCGCACGGTCTACGAGTGAGTGTTACTAGATCAATCTAGTATCTGATTCATGAGTTTAGTGACTGATTGTTATTCAGCAACCTCAACCCCGGGGGCTGGGTTGAGTTTCAAGACTCCGATTTCAACTACTACTCTGACGACGGAACGCTGACCGAGGAACATCAATTCAAGCAATGGAGTAAAGATCTTGTCTCTGCGCTGGAGTCCGTCGGACGTGACCCCTGTCCGGGCCCGAAGCTGAAAGACTGGGTGACGGATGCTGGGTTTCAGAATATTTCCCACACGAGGCTCAAAGTCCCCGTTGGTCCCTGGCCTAAGGATAAGTGGTATAGCGATCTTGGGGCTATGAACCTGACACAGCTTCTAGACGGGCTGGAAGGCTTTTCTATGAGAGTTTTCTGCGGAATTCTGGGGCAGACCCAGACGGAAGCCCAGGTGCTTCTTGCTGCAGTTCGCAAGGAACTCAAGACTCGTCATCTGTTCCATGCCCAGCTTGACTTGTAAGTCGTCCTCAGTAAGCCCTTACTGCAAGAGCACGTTTCTAACGTCTGTCATAGCCATGTTGTCTACGGACAGAAACCACCGGAGGTACAGGAGTGAGGTGAACACAAGAGAGGGAGCTGCCCCTGTATAGATTGGGCGTGGAGGTTTCTCTAGCCTAAATCTAGCCCTTGCCAGTTTACCCGTCAGAGTCATGCGGCAGCCAAAAAGGTGTGCCCCGGAGGTAGCTTGCTTCACGGAAAGAAAATACGAAAAAAAGTTCTAAGGCAAGAAGGGAACAAGCAGGGATGAACAAGCCACATTTACAACTCTCAACATAGTTCTAGTGCCGCGAATCAGACTGATATATTTCACATTTGATCACAGTCGCTTTTGACTTTCATCAATCACATTTCTCATTATGCTACGTGATGCAATAACTCCATGTAGCCGTGCTATCGTAATTTCCACTCATAGTGCTGTCGCCTGTACCATGTAGCCGCATATTTCAGCGCTTTACTGGACGAGTCCAGCAACGAAGGCGGCAGCGGCGGGCGCGTCCTGCTCGTAGTTGCTGTGGTCCGCAGTGATGATGATGCCACCGTCGCAGATGTTGTCACCGTCGTGGCAGATGATCTTGACCTTGGAGGAGGGGATGTTGCCGACGGGCTGGCCATCGAATGGGTCGCCGAAGATGAGGACTGTCGCATGTTAGACTCTAGCCATGAAGGCGGTGTTTCGAAAAGGCTTGACATACCGGCAGAGACCTTGTTGGTCAGAGTAGTGCTGAGCTTGGAAGCAGCGTTGTGGACGAGCTGGCCACCCTGGCTGTAGCCGGACATGACGATCTTGGTGTTGGGGCATTGGCTCGCAGCCTGAAGGTGTGGTCAGCTATGGAGTCAATGGAGGGCAAATTTACAAGCGAGACTCACCTGGGAGACCAGGTTGGCCATGGTGGTGCTGCCAGCCGCATCACCGCCGGACAAGAAGCCCAAGACGCTGGCAGGGTAGTTGACGCCCTGAACAGCGAGATTCGAGGCACCAATGATACCAGCAAGGGCATTGAAGAAAGTAGGGCCCTCAGAGCCCGCCTCTCCGACGTTGCCGTCACCGTAGGTGCCACGGGCCCAGATAACCGTGACAGCACGGCAGGCAGTGCCGTCAGTCAGCTGGTTGAAGGTGTCACCGTTGTACTGACGCTTGGCGATGGAGGGAGAAATTGAGGCAACAGTAGAGGGCTTGGTAAAGGCCTGCTTGTAGTACTCCTCAAGCTCAGTCATGGGGAAGGATCCCAACTCGCTGCGGGCAGCGACGCTCTCGAAGGGAGCAGCCATGGCCGCAGAGGCGGCGGCGAGGAGGAGAACGGCCTTCATCTTGACGGTGACGAGTCAGCTGCTGGACCGGGATGGGTCTGGGGCTTGAGGATGAGCAGGAGGGCGGTCTTGTCGGCGGTGGGAGACTGAAGCTCTGACGATCTTTCGTGACGTGCAATCAGAGGGGGGATCGTCTTCGTCTTAAATGTTAAGCAGTATGGCTGCGCATCTCCCGTGGCTGATCAACTCTATTCCCTCGTGGCGTGCGCGTGCCGCGCGTGGACCTGACCAGTAACTCACAGGCCAAGCCCTTGGCTGTCGTCGTCGCATCACGACCTGCCAGTTTGCAATGCGTCGCAGGGCCAGGGACTAACCCTCCACCGCAAGTAGCGGTGCTGCCCTCAACGGTCAAACCATCCCAACTTGAGACCGTCGGCCGAGCCTCATGCTGACCTGTGCATGGCATATTTAGGTTATGCCATCCCATTGACCATTCAGAAACCGCCCCCAACCGGGAACATCGGTCTGCGAACAGGAAGCTGCGTTGCCCTGGGGAAATTGGAAGCAAGTTTTTGCAATGTAAGATATTGCTGTTGCAGCACAACTATGCCCACTCCAGCACCTCGGCCCGCACCGGCCCCCCTCCTTAAGGTTCAGGTGTGCCTACGGTGTTGATTAACTGCACGGGTGACAGCTGTAATGTGGAATGCGTTGAATGCGCGTATATCCCGAAGTCGAAGTGATCATCGGCATCCCATCGGAGCTCATGGCGTCATAGGAGGTTCTGATAGGACCGGCAGTTCGCAGTATTTCTCGGGAGAGGGGCGCCCTGTCCTGTCATTGAGTCTCGTGGCCGCCGTGGTGTTGCCGTGGGCCGCCAGCCAGGGTTTGGAGTAGCATCGCCTCGGAGATGTCGGCCGTTTAAAGGCAAGCAAATCGGTGCCTAGTCCCCAATCGTAGCGGAGTTCGTCGCTGATCGCGGGGTAATCGGGGCGCTTAGAGGTTGGTGGTTGGGCTGACTGTCGGGAGAGAACACGTGGGTCGCAGACCGAGATAGGACCTTCTGCTTTTGATGAAGAATCCCCGCCCCCAAGAGCTTCAAGGTGGGAATTATGTGTAATTGTGTGCCTTTGTTGGGCGCCCAACGATCTTGGCGAGAGAACTATTCAATGCGGGGATTTTGAGGCCTTGTCAGCTTCAGGTGGAGCTGAGATCGGACCCTGCCGACTTGTATTGTGATCAGCTCATGGGGAAGAAGTAGACATGTCACACAAATGTAGGCTGAGTCTCTCTTTGGAAAATGTTAGATAAGAATCTCTTGGCCTTCCTGTTCAGGTCATGAATTCGCAGGTATGCGGTGAGGTAGAAATTGGGAATACCCTCAATGGGTTCGAATGGGTGTGATA
The DNA here is from genome assembly GCA_025328985.1 of Colletotrichum sp. SAR11_239. Lineage (NCBI taxonomy): Eukaryota > Fungi > Ascomycota > Sordariomycetes > Glomerellales > Glomerellaceae > Colletotrichum > Colletotrichum sp. SAR11_239. Next base: position 3,596 of record JAKMWZ010000370.1, on the reverse strand, counting down.
GTATTGCACACAATGCAAGGGAAAAAGATGCAGCTATCACATGTAAAGAGAAGGGCAATCAACGCCAAACAATAGACAGCCACACTGGGCCAATTGAAGGCTGCATACCCTGTTCATTTCCAATGATGGTGAGGGGATGCACCCATCCACTTCAAAGGATCGGCAGGCACGGCACGACCTTAGCTATGATTCCCATTCAGGAAAAGGTGTCCGGCCTATTTGTAGACGGAACATGGAGTAAGAATGAGATTCAGATTTTCGTTAGTTACACTACAAGTAGTCAGGCTAAGGTTATCGAAATTAGCTTTGGCTGCACATGTGTCCGCAGTGACGAGGCTTCTCGCGGAGGTCCAACTCCAGCTTCTGACCTAACAGGGGGCAAATAATCCTTTAGAACAATATTCTTCATTACATAATGTCAAACATGAACGACTAGATTAAGAACCGCGAAACTGAATCACTACAAGGAAATTGATGCAATGTTTGAAGTGCCGAATTGTGCGACGCTCATTATCAGAAATATTTCCTTTTCCCTTCTTGCACCTGCCTACGATAGTCACGTACCTTTTCAATGGCCTTATGTTCAATGTCTAAGACATGACCAAGCCCGTATTTATCAAAGTTCTGGCAGATTGGGCAAACATGCACGAGCCAATCATCGCGTTCTTCCGCTGGCTGCGTTTCCCACGCATCGAAGTATCTCTCTCCATCGTCGCAATCATACCACAAGTCGCCATCATCATCCATTTCAACCCGATAGCCTGCATGCTGAAGACCGTCGCACAGCGCCCTGACCATAGGCCAGCGTGAAAGCTGCCTCTGGCCCTGTAGAGTTGCAGTGTGGCGATAAAAGGCCGTCGCATTTCTGAAGAATCCTGGACTGGTACCTTTCAGGGCGTATCTGAGGTCGGCATCATGGTCGGAATGGCGGTTCTGCGGATCCTGATATGCCCAAATTGAGACAAACCTGCCCTCACCAGTGATGTATTCATCATTTCCATTCTCCAAGTCTTCCTCTTTGGCCATATCTTCGCACAAATCCTCATCATGTTCATCATCGAGAACAAGTGATTCATGGTTTCCTACTGCCAACTCGTTCGCCGACGAGTGTACATCACTGCAACTGATTTCTCCGGCAACGTCCCATTGGAAAGTCCAATCGAAGGAGCGGTCATAATCCATCATTTCCAACCCATCCCAAAAGCAGTCCGTTTGACGATAAGAAAGTTTCCTACGTGATAGCCCATAGCTTCTGAGTCGGGCAATATCTGACGATTGTATGTTCCCCATCTTAGTGAACCATGCAGTTATTCGAAAGCCATTGCAGCCTGTGTGATCGGAAACAAGAATTCAAATGGATCCGAACCATGGTGAAGCAGATGAGCCACTGAGCCCTCGAAGTCGATGTAAGAGAATTTAAGATTCCATCCAAGTTCCACGTCGTAGTGGGTTCGTATTGTGTCAGCCCATACAGAGAGTCCGCGGCAGTCCTTAAGCTTTGGGTCGGCACCTTGACGCAGCAGGTAATGTGATGTATCTGTCAAAATACCACATCGTTTCGTGCTCCGGGAAAGCGGTGTTCCATTCCAATCCCGCTCGTTAACATTGACCTCGGCTCCATATTGAAGGAGTATGGCGATACCTTCAGTCCATAACTCCTGTGCCGCATTGCCAATTGGTTTCCTGTTGAGACCCCCCGACTGATTCGGGTCCAAGCCAGCTATCTCCAAGGCAAAAAGACTCACATCTGAATTTCTTGACCAACAGGCGCCGTAGAGCAGGCTGTTCGCTGGCCCATCGAGTCGCCAATCAGCATATCCCATGGACTGCAAAAGACGAAATTTCCAAAGTATCTGTGATTCGTCTGTGCCGAAGACTTCAAACAGCCCTCCCACCTTGTTGCCGAAAGAGACGATGTCTGCTCCACGAGACACCATATTCGACGTAGCGTCCCTAAAGCCTTGAGAGAATGCAGAAAGTACGGCCGGTCTATAAGTGAAATTAGACAATCTCTTCCATCTTTGGCTTCAAATTGCCGAGCTCACAGTGCTTTGACATTTCTCGCATGAGTGATGGATGGATCGCAGCCTTGATCTAGTAGGTAGTCCAACAATAATTGGCCGCCGTCAAGAAATTCCTTTTCGTAGATCAGATTCCTACTATTTCCAAGAAGAACGTGCCTTAGGTATGTCAGTTGTTGAACACACGGAATTGAAGGCAATCGTATGACTTCTGACCTCAAGCAGGCCTCCTGTCTCACCATCTGTGTCATTAATTCCGGCTTGTCCGGTCTCCAGCAGGTAATGAACTTCTTGAAGATTCCAGTTCCGACAGGCTTCGAAGATAGGGGCATTGCTGGGCCGTATATTGACGATCGTCAATGACGCTCTAAGAGAGGGGTCGAATCTCCAAAAGCGGCAGAGCAGCTGAGCCTGAAGTTCAAATCGAATAATATGATGACCTAGCAGTTTGAAGCACAAACTAAACAGAAACTTGGCCTTTTGGGACTTCATCTTTGATTCCAAGGTCAGGTTTCCCCCTATGCTATAGAATTCGTTGATGGACGTTTCGGGTCTTTCGATGTTCCCAAAGTTTGCTATCAGGTGTTTGCGAGTGAGATTTCGGTTGTGTTGCATTGCCATATAGCCGGGACTAATTCCGTACTGCTGCTGTGGTGCGTGAATATTGATGCCTGTTGTCTTGTGCGTAGCACTCTTTGGGGTGGTATGTCCCGGAACTGCAGCCTTCTCGCATTATTCAGCAGGCTTCCTTGGTGGCATTTGTGAAAGTATGTACGCACTGTGAGCTGTGTCACATCTGTGGATAACATGTCCTTGATTTCATCGAGAGATCTTATGATGAACGACTGGCCTACGTTTAGTGCGGCAAGAGAGCCCTGGCTCAAGAATGACAATCGCCTGGAGATGGCTTAGCTGGTTGAAAGGACTCATAAAGGAGAACACAATAAACTTACGTTGTGAGTATCTGAAGCATGATGCTTAGTTCATCATTCGCCATCTGAGCCTCTTGAAGTAGATTCCGTGCTTTCTTCTTATCCAACGTAGCCCATCGCAACCGATCGCGCACACTATACGAGCCTCCGACTGAGACTGTAACGACACTCCTGAGACGCATCAATGAATCCAAAATACTTTGCATGCCCATGGAGAGCACTCCAATGTGATGGTCCGGCAGCAGGGGCAGCCGCGTCTGTGTTTCCGGCAGCTCATCACACATGGAAGCGACCTGCGTGAGAAGGCAATGAAGACGTTGGAGCTTGATCCAAAGCTCCGAAATCTCTGCTGGTGCGTGTCGAAACGACGAAACAACACTGCGTGCCATCTCGCTCGCTTCAAATGACAGTTTTACGAATTGGGCAATCGCAGCCGCCGCTCCAAGGGCTTCCATCTTTACATGTTAGGACAGCCTCCAAGAATTCTTAATGAGATGTTAGCTGTATGTGAAAATCTGATTCGGAGTGGCGAGGTGCTCAAGAGACGTGCCGGGGTTGGGGGGGGGGGAAGCTAGGTGCACGTTGCCGTAGCAAAAGCCAAGATGTGCGGAGATAAAAGATTACACCGAAACTGCCATGGGGC